>VDFB02354147.1:0-42500 GCA_007258455.2 Sequoia sempervirens
TGTGTTGTGATCTTGTTGTAACCATAAAACTTGTATCAACCTTAGTTGTTGTATGATATGATTGGTATTGTCTAAATTATTGAGTTGATTCAAATTTTCCTAAAAGAGAACTATTGGGTTTAGGACCAATGGTGATATGAGTGATGTGATGAAGGATGTGAATGATGTGAATTATATGAAACTCTTAATTTTGAAGCAAAACCTAGACTCAAGTTTTGATGTGTGTTTGATATTGTTATTGATGAACTTGCCAATATTAGGAGTAGACTTATGACTCAAAGATAAGTTTGTCCAAAAGGTGTGTGCTAATATAAATAGATGTATGAAAAGAGATATGTTTCCAAACATATAGCCAAACTAGGTGATGTTTGATGAAAAATTAGTCTAAGGGATTTGTTTGCCAAAATTTTGAGTTGTTTGTGAGATGGAATGTTTGAATAGTTTGATGTTTGATGTTAATTTTATGTTGATGTTTATTTTGATCAATCCTAATGTGAGACCTAAGAGGAAATTTTGACAAGACCAACCTGTTGAAAAACATGCATTTCCTTTTGAGTGTTTTGAAAAACCTAAAAGACCAAATGATTTTGATGAACTTTTTGTATGATGTTTTGATGTGTGATACCCAAAATTATTTTAATAAAAACAACTTTAAGTATGAATTTCCTTCTTTGTATTTGTTTTTTGAGACCAAGTAAACAAAATGTTTTGAATCATGTAACCAAGGGACACCTACTTTGTGGTTTCAATTTTTAAAATTTGATTTAACATGAATTATTTTTACCACATAGAAATATTGATTAAGAATTGTTTAAGACTAAGATGTCTACAACCAAGCAAGTTGTTTTCCACAAATCTCAAAATTTGTGAAAACCAAAGTGCTAAATCATAGTTCCCTAGGTTTATTTTGACATAATGAGCAAGATATGAACAAAGATACTAGGGAGCACACTAAGATATTGTTTTGATAAAAACAAGATATACTTAGATGCATGTAGTAGTATAGTGTCCTTCAAGTGCACTCAATTATGTTTAAAGGGTTTGAAATTTTGGTCATGACCATGTTGATGTTTTTTTTGAATTTAAGTGATCATAAGCAATGTATTTACTGACTAAATAGGCGAGGGGGATATTTTGCAAGCTTTCTTCCATAAATCTTACTAAGCAAGGTTTGATAACACCAATCAAGTACATTCCTATTTACTCGAGTGGGTACATATCTTAAGTCGGGTCTGCACAATAGAATACCTAGCTTGAGTGGATGACCAGAGTATGCATGCATACACGATAAACCTCTTACCTTGAAATGAAAATTTCCTAACAAGGTGTTTGTCACCTCAACAAGCAATCAATACATGACAAAAATCTTCATGGAATGACCATATGTTCCATTGCACCTTCTCAAGAGATGTTCAAAACTAGTAAGGCTTCTTAGTATAAAGGTTTTTTAACGACTCAGTGAACACCCATGGTATAACATCAAGCGTGAGACACTAAAGCCTCTAGTCAATGGGATGTGGTCTATACACCCACAACAACGTTGAAACACATGGTATATGTCAAAGGATAAGTACTACTTGCTTTTACTTTCATACCCTTTATATATCCCACCTACACATGTGCTTGGAGGTCACCTTGAGTTGTCCATTGTGGGATGTGTCTTAAGGAAGGCCCCTTCTACTAAAAAAAGAAGGAATATTATTTATTTTCACCTAAGATCGCATGAAGCGCAAGGGGAGACTATAAATAACAAGCCTTGGGTGACTGAAAAAAGTGTAACTAGGAGTGTTTCTCTTCACCTTAGATCTCACGAAGTGCAAGGGGAGAGGATACACATCACTAGTATACAAAGTGTGAGATTTGTTTTGTTCTGTTTTAAAGCCCAAAGTAAAGTGAGTTTGTTTGGTTCAATTTTAACTCCAAATTGAAAATAAAATTGAGTTGTTTATTTTTAAGCCCAAATTGAAGTGTGAATTTGATTATTAAGCGCCAAATGAAGTGTGAAGTTTCAATTATTAATCACCAAACTAAGTGTGAACCTAATTTAAAGCTTAAAAGTAAATTGCACTTAGATTATCCTTCACTTAAGTGTTAAAAAACACTTTGGGAAATTTGATGAACTCATGATAATGAAGTGACGATAAACACTTTTTTGCTTCAATCTATGCTCTTCATGCTCAATCTGATCCTGCAAGTTGTTAGTCCTTAACCAACAAACACAACTCAACAAACAATTAGAGTTAGAAATCAAATCAAATTGCAAATTTGGATTACACCTTAAATTTTACCTCTCTGGCTTACCTACAAGTGTGCGACTCTATTAGACAAGTGCGCCACTTTGTTAGAGACAAGTGCATTGGGATTTGCAAGTGCGTCGCTCTGCCTCCAAACAAGTGTATTGGTATTTGCAAGTGTGTGGCTCTGTCAAGCTACAAGTGCATTGATCTGGAAAACCTACAACAAAAACTAGAATGATCAAATGCGCTACTAAAATGAGTGTGCGACTATAGATCCAAACAAGTGCATGCCAATACTACAAGTGCATGTCAATGCTACAAGTGCATGAATCTGTAACAAGTGCATGACTCTGGCATGGAACAAGTGCCCTGGCTTGATTTTGGTTCCAAAAAACATGAAATTGTCATGAAAATTTTGTCAAATTAAGGTGTAAGGTCCCACCGGGAGTGCCAAATATGTGAACATGAATATTAACTAGGCTAAATACAATTGAAGTGAAGAACCAAATCAATCAATCAGACTAATTAACTCATATTCCCAATGAAATATTTGAAATGCTATCTAGGAAGCCATTAAACATGAAATTGAAAGCAATTTGATAAAAGGAAACCTAATTACACTTGAAAACCTAATCCCATTGGGGGATTAGTGTTGAATTGATGTGAAATGATCAACCATTTCCTAATCCCATTAATGAAGCAAGCTTTGAAGTGATGCTTTAATGGATAAATGTATGAAATGGATGCAAAATGGATAAATTCTCTCAAAGATGGCTCTAAAAATGGCTATAGTGTAATTACTCTCAAGCTTTGTGAATGAATTACTCATAAAATGGGGGCTATTTATAAGACTTTTAGGTGAATCAATGGCTAATATCAATTTGGTTAATCAAGGGATAGAAATGGATGAGAGGTAATGACATGGATCAATGATCAAATCCATGAATGAGATTGAAAGATCAAATGGATTGATAAAGTTAATCAAGGGTTGCAATTAATTTCAACAAACACAAATCCTTAATTTTAAGAGGAATGTGCAAGATATTTCAATGATGGAGGGAAATGTTCAAATTTGAATTGGGAAGAATATTCCATGGGAATATTTCTTTTAGAAGTGGGAAATTAGTCAAATTAAATAATTATAACATTATTTAATTGTGCAAGGTGGAGGAATTTAATATTTTAATTAAACAATTAGCTCATTTAATAAAAAAGGGGAATTAATGAAATTTAATTAAACAATTAAGATTATTTAATAAAATGAGAGGAATTAGGGGATTTAATTAAATAATTCACACTATTTAACCAAATAATATGAAAATTAGCATGAAAGAGGTGAATTAATCAAATAATATTGATTATTCGATTAATAGAATAAAATGATGAATTTAATTAAACAACCAAGATTATTTAATTAAATAGTCAAAAGTGGTCGAATTAGGATGAAAATGATGTTAGTAAATCAAATCAAATGTGTGATATTGATCAAGGCAATTTTAAGTGTCGACACTTTCTATCACTTTCTAACTTTGTTAATAAATTTTAAAATTCTCTTTTACAAGTGTGTGAAAGTGACTTACAATTTCCTTTGTCACCCTTTTTTCTTGATCCCTCTCCTAAAATTCCTCTCCCTTTTTATGAAATTTTGGTACAAGAGGATAAAATCATTAGCAATTTCTTAACATCACTTTACCTATTCTTCATCCCAATGCTCTCCCTTTCATTGATGAAGCATTGTCAAATAAAGGTTTTCACTTCGCATCAAATCCTCCATGGATATATGTCAAGCATACTCTTGATGTTTATTCTCATAGATTGAATATTCCTTAAGAAGATAACTGTGTAGTTAATTCAATCATTGTTAGTCAGTTTATCCCACCTGCTAAGGGGATATTTGATGTCTATTAATTCTCAATATCTTTCTTCTATTCAAAAAATAATTATGCATGAAACCCTTGATTAACCTCCACCTTCTCATCCCATGATCAATGTTTACAATATTTTGAAATTCTACTTTTATTTCTCATTTTCAACATATGAAGTGTAATGTGTCCATAGATATCGATTCCCATGTGGTAGCCTACACATATAACACTAATAATAAAGGTTACTCCTATTCTATTTCCTTTCTTTAACCAAATCCTATTATTCCATTTCCTCCTCATCTTTGTGTAGAGACTACCAAATAGCATGATCATGGTAAGAAACTACAAGCTACACAAGCTAAGATCTCTCTTTGGGACCTGATACAAGTTTCAACTTCTTTTCATAGTACCCTCTATTTTTCCTTGTAGAAGATAGCCATCCATTCTTCTATGAATCCCATAGATGTGGTTGTTATTCTAAAGAGAATTCATTATAATTCAAATGATATCAATTTTCATTTGTTTAAACTCCCTTTTGTTGAATTTTAAAAGAAAAATAATACTCTTATGCTTATTTTTTCAATAAAATTGATTGGGATTAAGAGAAACCTTATTGATAATGGTTATAGTCTCAACATCTATAATTTAGACCTCCTTACTAATATCCATATTGATGCTTATATTTCTTTTTTATCTTACCATTAGATATTTTGATAGTTTGAGTCCCCCAAATCTATGCATTATATTACCTATTACTTTAGGCCTTGTTACATTACCTAGTATGGTGCATTTCATGTTGGAGAATCTTTTTTATAACCTTCTTGGTAGACCATGGATTCACACCATGGGTTTAGTTCTATCTACCCCACATCAATATCTTAATTTTTTTTATGATGGTAAAGTACATAAAATAGTAGTTGATCTTGACCCCTTTCAATACTATCAATAGGATAAATCAAGTCATGTGAAGCCTCATTATTTTTATAGTTTTATACCTTCTTCTACATAAAATTTAGAAACACCATCATCACCCTCTATTGATGATGATGCACTTTCTTCTTATGTATCTTGGTGAAAATTTTAGCTCCTGAGACTCCACCTCTCATGGGCCCAATGGCTATAAGGTTGACTCTTCTAACTTTTACCATTCTATATTAAATAGGGATCTAGATTCTCATGCTAGAATTGATCCTTATTCTTATGTGAATTCTACTACTACTTCTTCTCCAACATGTGGATACATATCTCATTTCACCAAGTTTAGTGATATTGATCCACCTCTTTCTAATTTGGAGACACATTATGGGCCTAAATTTAAAATTATTTCTAAACATGGATACAAAGGAAATAGTCTTGGGTGTATGGAATAATGAGTTAAGGTACATGTGGATCAACACCACACTTTTATAAAATGGGTTTAGGCTATCAATCTTCTTTTTTGTCTACATCATCTCCTTAATTTTTTGATATCTTTATGGTTTCTTCTCTTCAATAAGTGAAACTTTCTCCATATCAAAAATGGTTGCTTTCTGGGTCTGTGCAAGATCATGTGGGTCCAAAAAGTGGCGATGTGAAAAAAAGGAATTTTTAACTTGCCCAAAAATGTGAAAATCTGCTTTGACTTTTTCTAGGCTCAAGTAGAAAGTACATAGCACCATAGAAAATACTAAAGCAAAACGGATATCCGTGCCAAAACAGATATTTGTTACAAAACATATATCTATTTAGGAATGAATATCTATAATATTTAAATCATAACAAAGTATTGAAAGTTATTATTATATATATGAACCTATATATTGTCTATAATATATTATATTATTACATTATATAATATAATATAATATAATAATATAATATATATATATTATATTATAATATGATATTGCATAATATAATATAATATATATTATGCTTTTTATAATATTATATTATAATATATAATAATCTAGTATTATATAATATTATGTAATATAATATAATATAATATTATTATATTATATTATCATATAATATTATATAATAATGCCTGTAGGCTATTTTTATGGACTATATTGGCCATTCGTTCAACTCATTAATCTCGATCTGACTACTCTATCCAATTGTAGTGGTTTATGTAATGATGGGATGTGGGTGTAGGTTTTATTTATATTGTCAATTGGCGATGTATTTGTTATGGTTTTCTTAGATGGAATTCATGGAGTCTCTTATCAGCTTGCCTTCGGGTAGGAAACTCTGGGCTTTCTATGGGCGCATTCGACATGGTCGTCTAAAGTCTATGTTTAAGGTGTGGGATGAATTGGTTTTGGGTGCGGCGGAGCTTTTGCTAGGTGAAGAGTATATGTTCTTGGTGGAGCGTTGGCAGAAAAATGCCAACATTGCGGCCCATTTTCTGGCTTCGCTCTTGGACCTGGAGGTACCACAAGCAATGGTGATGCTAATTGCAAGGAAATTGGTGTGGGAGAACCTGTTGGAAGGCGCCATGGATGTGATTATCATTGTAGTTCCGGGTGTTGGGATGTCGCGATCGTGTGACTTGTAGAGGGCATTGGTTCCTAGGGAGTGGGTGGAGATATTTTCTTTCATCATGGACATCTTTGGCGAAGATATCAGGTGTCATCGTGAACGGGTGAGGTGCAGGCTTATTTTTTTGAAGCATTTCCTCTTTCTGGAGCCGTCTGGTGGTGTGGACTGGCGTTGCCTCTTCCGAGACTTCCTGATCATGGATGGTGTGCAATGGGTCGATTAAGGTGTAGGCTTTTATAAATTGTACCTTGTTTTGTTCTATTTTGTGCGTCTCTCCTGGTGGTAGGGTTTGGCGAAGGGTTGGCTGTCGCTTGATTTTTTGTCGAGCTAGTGTTGCTTCTGGGTGGTTGTAGGTTTTTGCTGAGTTGGTGTTGCCTCTAGTTTTTTTATGGTTTGACTATCATGGACAATTCTGTGTAGAATGTAAAATATGTTTAAAAATCAATACAAATATTTACGTATCAAATAAAATAAAATAAAATAAAATAAAATATAATATAATATAATATAATTATATGATAATATAATATTATATGATAATATAATATTATAATATCATATAATATTATAATATCATTTAATATTATATTATCATATAATATAATAATATAATATAATGTAATATTATATAATATAATAATATTATATTATATTATATTATATTATATTTTATTTATTTTATTTTATATAATATAATATAATATTATATTATTATATTATATGATATTATAATATTATATTATCATATAATATAATATAATATATTATATATTATATAATATATTATATATTATATAATAATATATTATATATTATATAATATAATATTATAATATTATATTATATTATCTATAATGTAATATATATTTTTTCTAAGTGCGTGCTACAGTGGGGTAGCTCCCTTTGTATTATGTCATAAAAAATTGCAAAGAGACTTTTGTATGATAGTGGACATGGGGTGATTGATGCACATTCAACCATAGCATTCCAACTCCCTCATAATACGTGACCAACAAGGATTTCTTCCAACCGAGCCAAATAGGAAGACATGAAAGTTTGCTACCTCTACAACAACGTTTGTCACAGTAGTGGTAAACCCAACCACCAATTACATGAATCCGAGATTATGATGTCATCTTCCTACGTGCACTTCTAGTTGGCAAGGAAATCAACCACTTTATTTACCTCACGGTAGATGTGGGCAATGGTTGAGTTTTTTGATTCGTCCATGAGTTTCCAAATCGCCTCGGCTTTGTATTTTAGTTTCTAATTACATATGCTTTTGGAAGTTATTGCATTAATGCAGATTAACGAATCCCCTTCAATGTTGAGGTCCGAGAGATGGTGGTCTCTGCAAAATTAGAGTCCACAGAGAAGGGTAGAAAATTTTGCATCATTGTTGGTGCCTGAAGGAAGTTTCTTTGATATGGCCTAGACAACCTCCCTGTGTTCATTTTAGATGATGACCTGTAATATAATATAATATATATATTATATTATATAATATTATATTATAAATAATAATATATATGTTATAATATAAAAACCATCATACCATATAAAATTGCTCTTATCATATAAGTTGGGTCCCTAGACCCGACCAAATAAAGAAAGCAACATAAACTAAATGAATATCCATTTAGAAACAAATATCCATTTCAAAACAAATATCTGTTTGTAAACATATACCTGTTTGTAAACAGATACCTGTTTGTAAATGGATATCCGTTTCGAAATGGATATCCATTTCTTTTGTATTAAAATTGCAAAAAGAAAAACCCGAGAGTCATTTTCACTGTGCTTTTTACCTTGTGCGCATATTGGAGCAGTTGAGCTACTCAGATATCCGTTTCCCCTTGTATTTTTTTTGCTCAAATTACCCAAAATTCATAGGTATGTTTAAATTTTAATGTTTTTTTCAATTTTATTTTAGTTTTTCATTATTTTTAAAGAATTTTAGTCAAAAATAGGTTTTTGAATATTTTTTTTGCATTAAAATGATTGTTAATTTTTAAAATTTTCATCATCAAACAAGCTTATGAATAGCTAATCCCAACCCTAGTCAAGATGAAAACCTTGCAAATCCTCCTTTGCCACCAATTTCTCCATTACAAAACGTGCCCACAATCCATGAATCTATCCATAGGAATTTAAATCAATTGAGAAACATATATCAAATTTACAACACTCCTTGAGCTCTCTGATATGAAAAACACTTTAGAAACTATCATTTAGAATGTTGAACTATCACAAACCAACATAATAGGTTTGAAAAGTGGCAAGAGTCCCAAAGAAAACATTATACCAATAGTTTATGATCATATGATGAAGTGAGGGAACTTGATATTAGCAAAACCCAATTAGCCCAACTATTCATCAATCCCAAAATAGGACAGCCCATAGATATGCAGAAGCCTAAATTTTCAATTAAATGATGCACACATAGAGGTATATTAGATAATTTCTGGAAACATTGGTGGATGGTTTTTGATAAACCACCCAACAACAATCTTGACATCCCATAGTATTTTCTACGAAAATTATATGTTGAGTTTATCCTAGGAAGGCATGTCAATTACTTTGATATGCAAGATTTCTAGGGTGTGGGTAGAGGGATACCTTAGGATATACCCAGAGCACATCGAGTCACCCCACTTCTTCTTACTCTGCCTATTGCTTCTCCAACTCTAGTACCTTACCCCTAGATTGTTGTAGATGTAGGGAGTCAGAGCATTTTGGCCATGCATGCATTGAGTGACCATTTGATCACACAAAGCACACATGTTGCGTAGCCGCAAGATGGTGCATCCCATCATGATGGTGATGCACCTACTGCATCAATTGCTACTAGTACACCCTCCTCTTCAACACATATTTGTGTGCCCCATTACTGCATTATGTGCCACAATATATTTTTGGGTCCTCTTCGACTGTCCAGTGAGCCTCCAATGGACACATTCAACTATGAGGTCCATGATATGTCAGATGTAGGAGTTGAGAGAGCACGAAGTGGACCATTTCTGGGAGATACATTGGGTGGAAGATATGATGTGGAAGCACATGTAAGACTTAAAGTAATTTCATAGAACTATGTTTTATCTTTTCCTTCATATTTTATAAGAGATATTAGTACTAATATATGCTTATGTGCCAAAATATTTAACAGTTGCTGACAGAGGACCAAATTTCAAAAGTGTAAGAGGCTACTCAATTGGCAATTTCATTTGGCCCAGAGACTCATTATACGGTATCATTTAAATTGTTATTTATATGTTAATATTTGAAATCTATTATGTTTAAATACATGTACATAGATTGATATTCTAATGTAATCTTGTCTTTTTATGCAACAAATTGGTACTTTACAGCCATGTTGACTGAGCTTGACACATTGGAAGAAGCTGTACAACAGGTATATGTTTTTTTTTTATATTCTTGACATTATGATTATATGTGCATGTGCATTTAAATTATGTTACATTCTTGTCATTTTTATATAGAAACTATCTTAGCTGCTTCATCCATCATGAGCTCGTCTAGTGTACAAGCATCACAACAGGTATGTGCTTATTTTATATTGTAGATATATACATTTAGATAGGAGTAGATATATGTTTAGTAAATATGATTATTTGTCAACAATTATATGCTAATTCATATCAATTTTTTTTAACCTACTATAGCCCTTTTCCTGATTCAACAATGTAACGAATGTGGGACCATTTCGCTATATGAGGACTTCTGATCATCCTAAGGGAAAATCATATGTAGAACATCTTACATAAAAAGAGCAATACTTGAGGTAAACAAGAATTGCATTTTTGATATAATATAGTTCAATATAGTGATTTTGATGTTAAATTGATAATTTCTAAATTATAGTATATAAGTTTCTATTTATTAGTCTATCTTGGAAACCATTCACATAATTAATCTAATTTGTTTTTTGAATTGTTATTGTGCAAGAAAATTCAGATCCACTAAGTTCTTCGAGGAGGCTCGATTTTGATGATCCAACACAAGATGTGGTGGTTCTTGTAAAATCCGTGGCCATTTCCATAAATTTTTCCTCTTGCGCCTTTGAGTTTCCTCCATTTTTTCTGTTTAGGGTTAAAAAATTGCATGAAGGGCTTAAACCCTTATATCATAAAATCCCAAACCCTTGGAGTGCACTTTTCCATGGCCTCTTCAAGTGTTTTGTCATTTTCCCAAGTCACGGGTTTTCAAGTTTTTCAAACCTATGTCACAGAGTTTTGGATTTTCATAAATTACCGACATGAGGTTCTAAGGTTTGAGTTTTGGGCGACTTGGCGATCTCCCTGCTGTTGGCGGTTACCGGCCATTTGAGTTATAAATTATGTTTAGGCGGTTGTGTGTTCACAGGCCCCTTTTCCTTGTCTTTCCGTTTTCCGCCCCATTTCAAATGTTTGATCTTTTCCTAAGTCACGGGCCAAAAAAAAATTCCGTCCCCCCTAAGTCTTATGTTCTAAGGTGGCCTCCCTTTTTAAGTCATGACATATACGCATGCGTGTATTTAACTCTTTGTGTGTGCAGGTGGACCCTTGTTCTCTTTGTTATTGCTATGTCGCTAGTTCTCAAAATTTCAAAACCTCGGACATGAGATTCTTAAGTTCAGGTTTTTGGTGACTTGGAATTCTCCTTTTTGTCGGTGAGACATTGGGTCATCGAGGGGAGTTCTATGTGTGTTTCACTGACGAAGTGATGGAGGGAAGTGTTCAATGTGGGTCTTGGTCATGGTGATAGTGCAAACATATGGTGTGATGGGATTAAGTAAGGGGGAATCCACATCCTTATTGTGGATTACCTATGGTGACTTGGCGATGAGGCAGACAGGTGACATCTTTTGGGGTGTTATCGACATGAGAGAGGTCTATCGACAGGACCTTGAGGGGTGTCCCCCTGACAACCCGATGACTTCTTCATCGGGCATACAATATAGTATCAACAGGACTATGGAGCTAGTCCCAAAGATAGAGCGACAGTTGTGGTGGTGATGATGGATGATGATGAAGGCTGACATGTGGTGAAATCTGATTGCACAATTTGATGACTCACATCATTGTTGTGAGTCATGCTAGTGATGCATCTACCTGGTGGGACCTGTTAGAGGTGGTAGTGAATGGTGTTGGTGGGACAATGCCCTATCGATGGGAGTGAAGTTGGTATCTCGGCGATGGATCAATGGCTTTCTCATTTGTGTGAATTTGGTCCATTGGTGAGACTCTAATGGGTGTCCCTATGATAGAGCGATATGATAGATCAACGATGGAGATTTGAACGACCATTAATCTGACGATCAGGTTTTAAAGTATGGATAGTGAGTGATGGATTGTTGGATCTTGGAATGGGTTAGGAAAATCGACAACCACAATTCAAAGAGTGATTTACCAATGATTAGTTGCTCCTATTCATGGGTGTTTACTATGTAGTGGTGCATTTGTTTCTCAGCTACCAAGATCGACTCAAGACATATATAGATTGGATTTTTGCTTCTCCCAAACAAAATTTAATGTCGAGCAACACCATTGATGTCCTGATGTGTTGTAGAGAATGAAATCGATGTTAGGGTATGTTCTTCCTGACTGTGATCATGGATTTCTAGGGAATACCATGCCTACATTCATGAAAAACTCTACTGGAGTGTGCTAAGGTGTCAAGGGCATTCAAGTCTGGCGGTTGCACCATTTTGGGGGAAAATTCTCAACGAGCTGCATGTTGATGGTGTTTTATGCACAACAACAACTCAGACAAGATACAAGTATCCTATCTCTCTTGAAAGGTAAATCTCTATCAGCAAGCCTCAGGAGATAACCCCAAGGTCTCTAATGTCAGGTCTTGACAACGCATAAACAAATCAGTGATAAATGTGAAAATGCTGGTAATCACAAAGGGACCTTACTACAAGCAAATACTGAATCTCAAAGCTTATCATATTTAGCAATATGGGGATACTTTTAATCCTAAATCTAACTCAAATAACAAAGAAATAACTGAAGATGAGGGTTTCAAAGAGACGCTTAAATTTAACACTAATCCTAAGATTGATGAAACACTTGAAATGGACCAATCCCTTAGAAACTAATTCCTACTTGACCCAGATGAATCTACAATCTTACAAAAATAGTGCAATCTTCTAAGGCATTAAAAATTTTCAGATCATGAACATTCATTCAAACCAACCCTATTTCAATTGAAATGAATAAACCTTCATAATTGAACTAAGCACAATGAATGCAAGGTCCAGACTAACTTTACAAAGCAACTAACAATCAACTAGCTGCAAAAAGTATGGACTAGGGATTGCTACAAACACTTCAAGCATCAAACCATAAACACCATTGAATCATTTATAATTCTAATTTTAACTTATATCTAATATTTCTCAAGCAATTCCAAAAGATAGAATGGAAAGAACCATGCAAGATAAGTCAGCACAAAGAGATCACCAGAAATCACAATGTCTTCAATTGTATTAAATCATCCAATAAAAAGAACAATTCCAATGTTCTGTGTTACAACATTTTCTCAAAATGAACTAACTCTTTCTTTACCACCCTACTTGCTTCTAAGTCTAATTCTTCTACTCTCTTCCTTACAAATGAGGAAAAATGCCATATTTATAGAGACCCCCAAAGATATGTCAACCTAATTAGGGTTTACAATAATAAAACAACCACAAACAAGTCAGCCCAAGAAGTTCTAGAACAACATGAAATAACATTAAATGCTTGGGACTCATCTAGGTCGGCCTGGGGTCTCCAATGTAATTCGGTCCAATGCATGTGAAGGATGAAGAAGGATAATGGGGAAGCAAAAATTTCAATGTAGCCCTGTATTAATGCTCTTTCCCCTATCTTTATCTACTTTATCTTGCATCTTCAAGAATATTCTATCTAAGTCGGCCAAGGGTGGAGTAACCAACACTTTAAATTTCCTCTCCATAGATTTAATCTCATCCTTTGATTGATTGACGACTTTATCCCAATTTTTCCACATTGGTACCACCAATTTCAGACCAAGTGGATGACAACTTAGACTCAAGAACCTTAGTCTTTATGTCTAGCTTAATTCTTTCTGCTTTTGAGAGTGAAGATCCTTCAGGACTTGAATTTGTCTACCTGCCCATTGTCTTGCTAGCCATCTGTCTACTCGATTCAACCTGCATCCAATAGGGAACCACAAGAAAGATCACATGGAACCCAAGTTAATTAATCACAAATGGAATATTCAACTTCAATATAAGTCCCAAGATAAAAAAAAATGCTCCAAACCTCATAAAATTAATCATCTCAAAGTTTGGGTTTTTAGTCCTCCCGCGGAATCCAGGCCAGAGAGGAATTTCAAAAAATTCCCAGCCAGGCGGATTTTAGTGAAACAAACATAAAAGCATCCAATAATCATTTAATAAACTTAAGAAGCAACATGAAACATCTTTAAATAACTCAAATTGACCAAATAATAAATCATGCTATCTCTCAGTTCTTCATTTTCAACAAAGTTTCAGAGAATTCCGCCCAAGATGGAAATCCGCAAAAACAACAATAGTCTACGAATTCTAGGAAAATGAAGGAACAAAGGAAATTTTGGTAGAATATGGAGGGAACAGAAATCTGCGAAGCAAGCATAACTCCAGATCACAACACATTTCAAGAAAACAAAGAGAAAACAGAAAATCGGGGAATTCTGACAGTTAAGGAATTCCACGAAGGCTTGAAATACTGAATGCCAACGTTTTCTCGTGACTTCACTCAAATTGATCAAACAATCAAAAATTTGAGGACCTTGGGCCTGAAACTAGCTTGATTTAAACCTCCTATAGATCATTTTTAAATTTGAGGCTCATCCTAAAGTAAATCGAGAGGAATTGGTGATGCCCTAAGCATGAAACCCTAAAATTCTGCCATGAATGCACAGGAGGAGCTTGGGCTCAGCTTACTCATTTGCTAGGTTTACATAAGGTTCTTTATGGCCTACACAAGTGAGCTACCTCATAATGAAATCGAAAAAAAAGCTTGAAAAACTCACTTGGGAATCATCAATCTAATAGATTTGAACAACCCTAACTTTAGATGTTCAATGCCCAAACATACAAAAATTTAGACTCCAAGCACACTCAGGATGCCAAAGAATCACTCACATTCAACAATCAAAAGAAAGGAAATGCGTACATACCATTAATGAAGTGAGACTCGATTACAACAATGAAAGATAACAATCTTTAGCGCCCCAACAAACAACAACAGTTATGATAACCCCCAGGAAAATCACCACCAAATCCAAGAATTCACAAATCCAACATGCCAAATCCAGCCAAGCACTCAGGATCAAGCACTCCAGATCAATAGAAAGCAAATGATGAAACTTAATGGCACAAAAATCCCCAAAATCAATTAAATACATGCCGCAAAAATCCTACAATCAAGCATTAATGCAATCAACAAGACAAGCCAAACCAAAACCCAGGAACCCAATAGGACAATGGATATTCGAAGAAATCCGACCAACACAAAATTCTGGGAGACTTCGACATCTTTGGATCACAGTATAAAGTAGCCATCACCGGGATTTCAGAGTATTCGGGGAATTCCACCAGGAGTGGATTTTCTCGAGAACAACAAAAAACTCGAAATGAGTCTAAAACTTGAGGTTTTCAATCAATATCACAAAGGGATCATCAATGTAGACAAGATAGACATTCAAGCTTATGCCAAAGTGAGGTAAATACCTAAGATCAAAGGGACAAAACACCAGGAACGAAAGAAAAAGAGGGTCCTTGCCTCCAGTGGGGTGTGTGTGTGAAAATTCATGTTGAATGAATTCAATAACATTGCTAAGGGTCAAAATGAAATGGTGGAAAAATTTAATATTAGATTCCAAAAGACTATGTCTAGGCTCCCAACACATTTAAGACTAAATGAAGATTTTATTTGGTCACATATCTCAATTCCTTTGATTATAAAATGGGTTACCTTCTCAGGGATAAGAACCCCTAGACCTTGAGAGATGCATACAAGGTTGCAATCCACATTGAGAGCAACAAAAGAGCTTCAGGTAAAATAGGAAGGAGAGAAGATTTAATGATTCTCAAGAGCCCTAAGGGGCATTAATGAAAAGATTGATGATGGCGAAAAATGGATAAAATGATGATTTCCATCAAGGAGTTGAACTACAAGATAACAAGAAATGAAAGAGGTTTATCTCACAGTAAACCAACTTATCAAGGTCAAGAAATAAGGCCTAGGCTTTTAGATCAGCCATATAATACCAACTGGCATAATGGTAGGCCTGTTCAAAATAATCAGAGAAATGTGCAAAACAAAGAGACTCCTGATCCTTTGAAAAGAGGTAATGAAAAATTTGTGGATGATACTCCTTGGTGTGACCCTTGTTAGTTTCCAAATTCTTGTTTGTAGTGTAGGTTTTCTCAGTCCTTGGAAGATAATTGTGAATCATATAATGATTGTGATGATTCACAAAGGGGGGATCATGGTGCCAACATGTTGTTTGGAATGGATATGAATGCTAATGAGGAAGGATGCTTAGATGATGAAACTGCTAGGGTGAATAATTTACAATCAAGAGAATATGTGAGGATAAGGAGGCCTTCAGATGAAGAGATCAAGTTGCTAACTGATAACGCTATTTCAGAGGCCAAAAGTTATTACAATTTGAGGAACAAGACAGTCAACAAAGGACCTAGGTAATCCGAGAAGCCTCTTCATAAAAGAAGGAGATGGTACTATAAAAGGAAAGAGTTTTACAAGGAACAAGAACATCAAATGAAAGGAGGTCGAGGATCCTAAAAATTAGGCTAAGGCTTCCTCTGACAAAGACAAATGTGAGAAATAAAATAATGATTACAAGAGCAAAGTAGCTATTGTGGTTCAAAAATATAAATCTGATTCCAAGCAAACTAAAGAGAAAGAAAAGGATGTATCAAGCTTTGATGTTCCAAAATACAATGTTGTTGAATGAATCAGATCCTGCCACAAATCAAAGTAACAATGCATTTGTTAGAAATGATGAGGATAGAGGAACACAAGGAAAAGGCATTGGCCCTTATTGGTGGTACACCTGCTATTGGTGATAAGGAAGGGATGAATGTCCTTGGTGAAAAGGAGGAGGGGGTGAAGCATGTTGAACCTAAAAGAATTCATATGGAGTTGCCTGAAGTATTCATAGGCACCACTTTAAATGCTAACCCTAGCTATATTGATCCATTTTATGTAACCTTGCAAGTGAATGATAAGTTGATTAGAAATTGTATGATAGATTTTGGTGCCTCCACCAATATCATGCCTTTGGAAATAATGAAGGAGCTTAGGTTGCATGCTAGTCATACATATGGTAAGTGTTTTGTTATGGATTCGAGGGAGGTCCTTGTGGTTGGAGTGGTGAATGAGGCTCCTTTCAAGCTGGCTGCTTTTCTTGAGAAGAATTATGCTATGAGTGTAACTGTTGTTGATATTCCTGCTCAGTATGGAATGCTCCTGTCATGGAGGTGGGTAGAAACAATTGGGGGAAGCATGAAGTTGGAACTTTCTTATGCCACCATACTTATGAAAGGTATGTATTTCATGCTACTCAAGGAGAAGAGGGATCAACATATAATTGAGGATGTTTATCCACATGAGGATATGCTTTTTGTTGACATATATATGGACAACTTTAAAGTTTTTGATGCAGAACCAGTGAAGGTCAAAGATTCACAAGTAATTGAAGAGATAAAGCAAGGGGTACAGTCAAATTGTCTTTGGGCCATGAATTTTGATGGAGCTTGCTCAAAATAAGGATCTGGAGTAGGGGTGATTCTCACGTCACTAGGAGGTAAGTCGTACAGATACTCATTTTCACTCAAATTCGAATGTATAAATAATTTTTTTAAGTATGAGGCTTTGCTCCTTGGACTTAAAGTTGTTTTCAAGAATGGAATTAAAATGACCAGAGTCTTAGGTGATTTTGAATTAGTTGTTTTCCAAATAAGAGAAAAATGTGAGTCTAAAAACAAAAGGTTAAAACAATATAGGAATGTTGTTTGGGATTACATTGAAATGTTTGATGCATTTTCTATTGAATGGGTAGAAAGGGAAAAAAATGTGACAACAAACTTCCTTGCTAATATTGACTTTAGGCTGGATGATATTACCTACTCTGGTATATCAAAGGTTGAGACTCAAATAAGGCCTTCTATTCTAGATAATATTCAAAGTTGCCATATATTCAATGATGATAAGGACTTGTTGAAATTCTTGCATTGTGTGGATGAGTATCATAGTTAGGAAATTGATTTCTATAATTTTGTGGGGAAAGTGGATGGGAAGGATACCATTCTTAGTAAGGAGGTTATTCAACTTAAGACCAACAAAATTCCAAAGGGATTGGTAGCCCTAGAAAGAGTTTTTGACAACTCAAACAAATGCAATATGAAGCAGCATTCTACACAAGATGAAAACCTTGAGGAAATCAATTTGGGGACAGATAGTGCAACGAAGAAGGTGTATATTGGTAAGAAGCTCAACCCTAAGGTTAGAGCTATGTTGATCACTCTGTTCAGGAAATATACACATGTTTTTGCATGTTTGTATGATGACTTAAAGGCTTATAGAGAGGATTTATTCCAACATCAGATTCCTCTAAAGCCTGATGCAAAACCTTTTAGGAAAAAGCAAAGGACAATAAATCCTACATTGGATCATAAGATGCAGCACGAGCTCATGAAGCTCAAAGATGGTGGATCATAAAGCCTATCAGACATTCCACTAGGATATCAAATTTGGTACCAGTAAGAAAAAAATGGAGATATAAGATTATGTATTGACTTCAAAAATTTAAATATTTCTTCACCAAAAGATAACCATCCTTTTCCTAACATGGAGGCGATGTTACATAAGGTTACTGGTTGTGAGCTTTTATCTATGATGGATAGGTTTTCTGGCTACAATTAGGTAAAGGTAAAATAGTCCAAGCAATATAAGATTGCTTTTACTACACCATTGGGAACATACATCTATGTTAGAATGCCTTTTGGCTTAACAAATGATGGAGCAACATTTCAGAGGGCCATGGATGTTTCTTCTTTAGATTTCATAGATTTTTTCATGGCTATATATTAGGATGACCTCACAACATATTCCAAGAAGGAGGAGGAGCATTCCATGTACCTAGAAAATATATTCATAAGAGCTTTGGAATATGGTATTTCATTGAACCCTAAGAAATGCACATTTGGGGTTACAAAAGTAAAACTGTTGGGGCATATAGTTTCAAAGGATGGGATAAGAATTGATCCAGAGAGAGTTGTAGCAATTGATAGAATCCCAATTCCTAAGTCAGTAAAGGGGATCTAGTCATTCTTTGGCCAAATTAATTTTGTTAGAAGATTTGTTACAAACTTTGATGAAACTACAAGATCCATCTCTAAAATGCTTAGAAAGAAAGAAATAGTTGAATGAGGTGATGAGCTTGTTAGAGTGCTCAATGCCATCAAAGAGGAATCAATGCTCAAATCACCTGATTTTACTAATCCTTTTTAGTGGTTTTCTTTTGCATCATTCCACACAATTGCTATTGTCCTATTACAGAAAAATGATGAAGGGTATGAAAAACCCATTGCTTTCTTTAGCAGATCACTTCAGGCCCAACAAAAATGAAGTATGATATCATAGAAAAATAGGCCTATGCCTTGATGAAGGAAGTGAATAATTTTAAACCTTATTTGGTGGGTGCTAAGATAGTGGCTTATGTACCTAGTGCTACAGTCAAGGATATATTTACTCAGTAGGAAGTCATAGGATGAAGGTGTAGATGGATCAATAAAATTTAGGAATTCAATGCTGACATTCAAATCACTACACTAGTTAGATGACATGGTTTAGCCAAGTTGATGGTTGAATCAAACCTAGAAGTCAATCTGATAAATCAACTTAGTGAAGATGTTCATGCAAAGGAGTGCATGGTCCAAGAGTGCATTTGGTATAAAGATGTTTTATATTATTCGATATATATGTCTTGCCTTGGTCATATGACCGATAATCAGAAAAGGACCCTAAAGCTACAAGAAATCAAGTATGTTATGATTGAGGGTTGCTTATACTAGAGAGATAGGGTCGGTGTTATGTTGAGGTGTGTTGACAAAAAGAAGGCAGAGAACATTCTTGCAAAGATGCACGGTGGAGTTTGTGGAGGCCATTACACAGCCAAAACAACTGCCCATAAGATCCTGAGATTTGGGTATTGGTGGTCGTCTCTTTTTTCTGATACACACAAAATGGTGAGGAAGTGTGATGCTTTCCAAAGGTTTTTTGGTGCTTTTCCCCTTAGAACACAAAATGTTGAGGCTCCTTTTTAGCAATGGGGCATAGATTTTATTGGTGAGTTCAGTGAAAAATCTAGTGGTGGTCATAGCTAGATACTGTTGCCACAAGCTATTTCACCAAGTAGGTGTAGGAAATTCCAACAAGGAGGGAGACTAGTAAGGTTGTCATTATTTTCATCATGGTAAATATACTAATCAGATTTGCTACCCCTGTGAAGTTAATTATAGACAATGCTATGTGTTTCAGATCTGAAGAATTCACTAAATTTTGCAGAAGTTATGGAATTTCCATGTCATACTCTTCCCCTTATCACCCACAAGGAAATGGAAAAGTTGAGTCTAGTAACAAAATCCTCATGAAGATCATGAAGAGATTCATGGAGATGAACAAAAAGGCCTGGGATTCAAAGTTAAAATTAGCTCTATGGGTAGATAGAACTACCATAAATAAGGCCATAGAAAGATCTCCTTATGAATTGGTATATGGATTGGATGCAAGAATACCAATGAATAAAATTTTTCCAATCTATAAATTCATCCAAGAATATGGAGAAGATATTGATGATAGCATGAGTAATAGGATCAATCAGCTAATATAATTGGATGAATCAAGAAGAGTAGCACAAGATATTAATTTGAAGAGGCAGTTGTAGGTCAAATACCTTTTTGATAAGAAAGCTAAGGAGAAAAAGTTTGTTGCAGGAAATCTTGTATTAATTTGGAATGCAGGAAGTTAGGACAAGGGAAAACATGATAAATTTGAGGCCTTATGGATTGGCCCTTATGTTATTTGGGGTAATCATGGTGAAGATTCCTATTGTTTTCAAAATATGAATAGTGAAATGTCAGAATTTTCAGTGTATGGAAAATTCCTCAAACCCTACTTTTGATAAGTAGGACATATCCATGCACATTTGTATCGTAGTTTTTGTCTTGTCGCTATTGTTTTGAGTTTTGGTGGTTTTCTCTCCCAAAAATAATTAAATTCTTTCCCTGCTTTGTCAAGAAAATGTCTTCAACTAGAGCCACTGGTGGTACTTGAAAAATCCATGGCCATTTCCATAAATTTTTCCCCTTGTGCCTCTGAGTTTCCTCCATTTTGTCTGTTTAGGGTTAAAAAATTGCATGAAGGGCTTAAACCCATATATCATAAAATCCCAAACCCTTGGCGTGCACTTTTTCACAATCCCTTCAAGTTTTTTTTCATTTTCCCAAGCTGTAGGTTTTTAAGTTTTTTGAACCAATGTTGCGGAGTTCTGGATTTTCATAACTTCCTGACATGAGGTTCTGAGGTTCGAGTTTTGGGTGACTTGGTGATCTCCCTACTGTCAATGGTTACTAGTCATTTGAGTTATAAATTATGCTTAGGCGGTTGTGTGTTCACCGACCCCTTTGCCTTGTCTTTGTGTTCACTGCCCCCTTTCAAGCATCTGATCTTTTCCTCAGTCGTAGGCCAAAACTATTTTTCATCCCCCCTGTTAGAACTGAAAAAATTGATATTTTCACATGATTGATTTTACTCATAATCCTTCAAGTGAGCCCTACCTTTGACACATTTCCCTCTCTTTGTGCATTTTTCACTCATATCTTGCCATATTTCTCCTTTGAATCCATTGGGTCATGCATATTTTACATCATGGTTCAGGTCGGCCTGACATTTTCTTTGTCTCCCTGACTTGTTTCTGCTAACTTCTATGTTTTAGGGTGGTTGGTAGGGCTTCTCACATGTCTCGACGATCACATTGGCGGATGGGCCCTTATCGGCATATGTTGTGGTTATCAGGTTGAGGTCTCCCCAACCTTCTCTTGTCTTACTGACCGGTGTGTAAGTGGTGGTTTCGGTGAGAGTTTAATCCTTCGGCGAGGGGTCATAGCGAGGAGGTATGTGTTATACCGACTTTTCAAGCAGAGGATGTGTATCGGTGTAAGTTACTACTTCGGTGTTAAGTCTTGGTGAGCCCGTCTGGTCTTGCTGACAAAATCTAACGAATAACTTTCGACAAAAGTATTATGTTGTCTTGGTGAATTGGAATGTGCTCGGGGTTTTCGGTATAGTAATGTGGAATCTACAAAAGGTTTCCCCGAGAGCAGTGTGCTATAGCGACTACGAACAAAATTAATAATTTTCGGTGTGAGATATGTATTCTCTTGGTGAAACAAGGTTAAGGTTTTCGGTGTAACCTGATACATTCTACGTAATGTCTTGCCAAACTCAAGGTGTTATAGCGACATACATATTTGCTTGTCGGCAGGAGATGGAATAGGTCACAACGACTCAAAGTGCATATTGATTCTCGGTGAAGCTTTGGATAATCTTTGTAACATCTCACCGACGACCTCGGGCTATAGTGATACACAAAGGCAAAGGGCTACTTCTTGGTCTTCGGTGTAACATGTGGATAGCTACAGGGAATGCGATTAGAACAGGGATGCAAGCAGAATGATAAACGTTTGAATTACCTTCGGCATAGGTTGCAATATGTCCTGCCGACTCCTTCGCTGGTAAAAATAGAAATTTATCACTATGGCCGACATGAATCTATTTGAATAACCATTGCAAGCCGACATAAATTGGAGCCCGATTTTCATGCTGAGGCCAACATAATGTTTTATTTTTTATATTTTCTCAAGCTGGTGTGTATATAAGCATGATGTAGTTGTTAATTGATACCACCAGAGATTAGATTTTTCGATACACTGCAAGGAGATACATTAGAATAAAATTATCAGACCAGAGGCTATTGTTGCATGATTTTCACAATGGAGGTATTTATGAGATTCAGTTGATGTTGCTGCATTTTTCTGGTGTCAATTATCTGTTGAATTAAATGAAAAATACTGCTAAGTTGTCTCCATGATTGATTTTTCTGGTTATTTAAGTTGACATAACAAGTTTATGTTCAATTTATCAATACACACTTGTTGTATTTGTGTGATTGATCAATTGGTTCTTTCAAGTAAAGATTAAATCCTTTTATTGATCACAATAATCAGAAAGATTTCATTGTGGATTATTGAAGTAGAACTCAATAGTCACATTATTGCAAGTTTATACAAGTTGTAAACACATAAATGCCAGATAATTTGTGTTTTCTCAGAATGTGCTGTTCATCTTGATCTCATTTGACTCTACCTACCCAACAAGGCACTAGTCTCTGCATTTCACAATTTGAATCCATTTCAGTTTCTTTATATCAGTTAATTAAGCATCTTAGGATTTAGATCAGAAGGTAGCTATTGAGTTGCATATTAAAAGGATAATCATAAGATAAGTCTGCACTATTCAGAAAGGTACACCCACCCAAGTTTGCAGGACCTAAAGAGTAGAAGGTTTGATTGTTTCAAACCTTGTCTGTTACCCTAAAGCGTATCAAGAGATTGGCAGCCTCTTGAGGCATTCAGCCTGCATTTTTGAGAGCTAACAAATTGGTGACTCTGCTGAGGAGCAATCTGAATCGAGGCCTTAATCATAGAGTTATAAATCTTGAATAGACTCCGCTGGGAACAAGAAACATTGAATGTTTTTCTCATTTTGATTAAAGTGAGTGGCGACTCTGACTTAATTTTTGCAGCTGTTCATCATGAATGGAAGAAGATATCAGTACAGGGGAGGTCATACTGGAGCTCCTGCTGGCAGCAGTAAGTGGACATATAAGGGTGACAGAGCTGATAAGGGAAAATGAATAAATGAAGATATGTGCATGACAGATAAGGATAAAACATTTAGTGCACATCTTGAGACTTATGATCGTTATGACACGTGGAGAGATAATTCAGGTATAGATCCCTGTACCCCTGAAGAGCGATTAAATCCATTCTACAATCCTCAGGAAATGGCTGAGCTTGAAGCTAAGAAGCAGGCTGAGTTTGAAGCTAGATTTGAGCCTGAACGACTCAGAGTTCAACATGAATATGATCAGAAGATGAAGAATATCCAAAATATCGTTGTTGATCATGAGCTTCTAGATGAAGCAAAAACACTGTTAAAATAGAAAGAGAAGAGAATAAGGGAGCTAATTGCAGAAATCCCAAATTACTGATCAAACAGCTGGAGGTTCAAAATATGTTCCACCTCACAAGAAAGGTGATCATGGTGCAGGGTCCTCCAATCAGCAAAATTCTCTTCACCATCAGATAGGGAATCACTACAGGCAGCCAAATCAGCCACCTCATATTCCCGAACAACATGCGAATGTGCATCCCCCTCCTGGTCAGCAACACATCCCTCAACATAATGCACATCCTTTACATCAGCATCAATATCCACCTATTCCTCCCCCTCACCAATACACAGCGATGGTCAGGCAGTTTGATTTGGCAGGTCTCAATCCATGCCCTTACCCTATGGATAGTAGCTGGAGAAGTATGATTCCCAAGTTTACAGGGAGCAATGCAATTACAGCTGAGGAACACCTAAGGAATTTCAATGTGTCCATTCAAGACATAGGTATGCCATATGAAGATTTGCACATGAGGCTGTTTATGATGTCACTTATTGAAGATACTAGGGATTGGTTTAATAGATTTCCAACATATTCAATTGATTCTCTCCAAGCATTTCAAGACAAATTATTAGAACAATTTGGGAATCAAAGTGCTCTAGATGCAGCTCTTCATGAATTGGTGAGGATTCAGAAAAATCAGAATGATTCAATCTATGATTTCAACCATAAATTCAACAAGTTGCATACTAAAGTCCCTCCTGGATCAAGGTTGTCAGAATCTGATGCATTGAGTATTTATTTAAGTGCATTTGATCCCAAAACAGGGTACGAACTGAGGAATAGATTTCCAAGGGACTTGGCTAGAGCACAGAAAGTTGCATTGACAATTGAAAATAACAGGAAGGCTGATGGTGTAACTAATAAAAGAGACAACCCGAGGCCTCCCCAACAAAATAATTATCAGTACAGACAAAAGAAAAAATACAAAAATGAAAACAAAAATGAAAGGCCAAGGCTGCATGATATGCCTTACAATACAGACTGGAAAGATGGGAAACCTATGGCAGCTAGGCCCAGAAATAAAGAAACTCCAGATCCACTGAGCAAGAAAGGGACTTACATGGTGAGTAATAGTTACTTTTGTGAAGTCTGTAATCAACCACATTCTCCAAACTATTGTGTTGTAGCTCAGAAGATGCAAGAGGAGGGAATGTTAATAGAAAACGATGGAGAAGACCATAAGGTATACCTGACTTCAAATGTTCTTCATTATGTTGAGGAAAGTAATTTTTCTTCAGAGGATGAGGGAAATGAATATGATGTCTCCAATCAGAAGTATAATGTCCATATGGTTGAGCAAAAATTTTTTTATGATTCTGATGAAGATTACATAGAGTCATATCCTGTTGAGGCACCTATTCAATGCAATGTGAGAAGACCTACATCAGATGAAATAAAAATAATTACTGTTGCTGCAGTTGAGCAAGCACGAAGTAAGTACTGGTTGAGAAACAGAAAAGTAAATGAGCCAGATGGAGTTCCTGGGGGAATTTTTATAAAAGACCAAAAGGCAACACAAGAAACTGTAAAGAAGCCAGAAAGCAAGCAACATGATAAAATTGAAAAGAAGTTTGACCAAGAACAGAAAGTTGCAGAATTACACAAGGAACTGCAAAGGTCTGATCAGCCTAGTAAGACAGAAAAAGAGGAAAGCAAAGGAGAAGCGCAAGAATAGAGGAAGACTGTCATGACGGAGGGTTCTTCTTTTGATTTCACCCAGGCGTTATCCCAGGTAAAAATGTCTATTCCATTACTTGAATTGATGAAAATTAAGGAGTACAGAGATAGTGATGTTAAATTGATTACAAATGGGAATGAAAAGCACATGAATTTTGAAGAAGTTAATAGGCAGGAAAAGATAAATAATTTAGAGGTCTGTCTAGATACTATTTTAACAACCTCCCCACAAGTGGATCCCTTATTTACCACATTTCTAATAAATAACAAGTTGTTGAGAAATTGTATGATATATTCTGGTGCTGCTATAAACATTATGCCAATAGGAGTAATGAAATAGCTTGGCATGTGGGTTGATACATGTGAAGGGAAGTGTTATGCTATGGATAATCGACCTGTTCCTGTAGTTGGTATTATAAAAGATTTTGAAGTTAAATTGGCTACATATCCGCAGGCAACATAAAATATAGACATAACAGTTATTGATACTCCTCAATTAGGGATGCTTTTGTCAAGACAATGGACTGCAGCTGTAGGTGGGAATGTTCAATTTGATTTATCTTATGCTACTATACCAGTGAATGGTCAGGAGGTCAAGTTATACAGAGAGCCAAGAATGAACCAACTTATTGAAAATGTGCCACAAGATCAGATCAATTATTTCTATGATGTTGACCTGAGGAGTTTTAAGATTGAACCAGCTCAGCCAAAATTAATGAATAGCGACCCAATTGAGAAACATGTTGCACTTGATTGCAATGGTGTCTGGAAGATGTATTTTGATGGAGCCTGCAACCAAGAAGGTAATGGAGCTGGATTGTATTCATTTCACCTGGAGGTATTACTTTTAAATACTCTTTCCTATTAGCATTCGAATGTACAAACAATGTGGCAGAATATGAAGCTTTACTGACAGGTTTGAACATTGCTGTGAAACACAAGATTAAGTTGCTGGCTGTTTTGGGCGATTCTGAGTTGGTTGTTTCATAGGTTAAATCAAAATATGTAGCAAAGCACAAAAGATTAAAACAATATAGGAATGCTATATGAGACACAATTGAATTATTTGATGCTTTTTCAATTGAGTGGATTGACAGGTCAAAAAACATAATGGCTGATTTTTTGGCAAATGTAGCACTGAAAAGAGATGATATCACACTAGCTGGTGTATCACAGATTGAGTTCAAGACGAGGCCTGCTATCCCTGATAATATTTATAATTTGCAAGCTTTCAATGATGATGATGATCTTTTGAAATTTCTTCACTGCATAGATCAATATGAAGCTCAGGAGATTGATTTCAATGCTTTTGTCGAAGAAGTAGATGGCAAACAAACTGTGCTTGGCAAGGAGGTCTTACAGCTCAAAACAAATAAATTGCCCAAGGGTCTAGTGGCATTGGAAAGGGTATATGATGGAAGTGATAGATCTCTAATGAAGAAAATTCCAGTCAGAAAGGAAGATGTTGAAGAAATCAACTTGGGGACTGACATAGCACCAAGAAAGGTTTACATTGGAAAGAAGATCAGCCCTGTAATTAGAAGAATGCTAATAGAATTGCTGAGAAAATACAAACATGTTTTTGCTTGGTCATACGAAGATCTGAAAGCATACAGGGAAGATTTATTTTAGCATGAAATACCACTGAAGCCAGACGCCAAGCCTTTTAGGCAGAAGCAAAGACCAATAAATCCAGTATTGGAGCCTAAGATGCAGGATGAATTAACTAAGCTCAGGGAGGGAGGAATCATTAAACCAATTAGACATTCAACCTGGGTTTCAAATCTAGTTCCTGTAAGAAAGAAGAGTGGTGACATCAGATTGTGTGTTGACTTTAGAAATCTGAACATGGTGTCTCTTAAGGATAATTATCCTCTACCAAATATGGAAGCCATACTGCATAAAGTGACAAGGTGTGAGTTATTGTCTATGATGGATGGATTTTCTGGATATAATCAGGTCAAAGTCAAGGAATCTGAGCAATACAAGACAACATTCACCACTCCTTGGGGAACATATGTATACATAAGAATGCCATTTGGTCTCACAAATGCTAGAGCGACTTTCCAAAGAGCCATGGATGTTGCATTTGCTGATTTGATTAACATTATCATGGTGGTGTATCAAGATGACTTGACTGCTTACTCAAAGAAGGCTGAAGATCATGTGCAACATCTTGAAAAGGTATTTATCAAAGCTCTTGAATATGGTATTAGTTTAAATCCAAAGAAGTGCCATTTTGCAGTTACAGAAGGTAAACTCTTGGGTCATATCGTTTCAAAAGAAGGAATTAAAATAGATCCTGAGAGAGTTGAAGCTATTGATAAAATCCCTATTCCTAAAACTGTCAAGGCAATACAATTGTTCTTTGGTCAAATTAATTTTGTCAGAAGATTTGTTTCAAATTTTGCTGAGATTGTCAAGCCCATATCTAAAATGTTGAAGAAAGGACAAAAGATTGACTGGACTGCTGAAGCTATGGATGCTTTTATGTCAATCAAGAGGGCTATCAAAGAGGCTCTTGTGCTTAAGTCTCCAGATTTTGTAAAGCCTTTTCAGATTTTTTCTTTTGCCTCAATGCATACTATTGTTGCTGTTATGTTACAAAAAAATGTTGATGGTTATGAATAACCTGTGTCTTTCTTTAGTAAATCATTACAAGGGTCTGAATTGAAGTATGATATTATGGAAAAGCAAGCATTTGCGTTGGTAAAAGCTATAAAAGCATTCAAACCATATCTTGTAGGAGCCAAAGTGATTGCTTATGTCCCTCATGCTGCTGTCAAAGATATTTTAACACAATTTGAAGTCACAGGGAAAAGATGTAGATGGATCAACAAGATTCAAGAGTTCGACATGGAAATACAAATCACTAAGCTGGTTAGAGGCCAAGGTTTGGCGAGACTGATGGCAGAAACCAATATTGAGGAAAATCATATTTGCAATATTGAAGAAGGGGCTACAATTGCAAGCATTGAGCACACTCCATGGTATACTGATGTTATGCATTATCTTAAATACATGAAGTGTCCAGATGGGCTAAGTGACAACCAAAAGAGAACTTTGAAGTTACACGCATCAAAGTATGTTTGCATTGATGGAGATTTGTTTTGGAAAAACAGAGATGGAGTATTATTATTATGTCTGGATGAATCACATGCCAAGCATGTTCTAAGTGAAATGCATGAAGGAGTTTGTGGGGGTCATTACTCAGCAAAGACAACTGCACACAAGATTCTCAGGGCTGGGTATTATTGGCCAAATTTTTTTAATGATTCCTTTATACATGTGAGGAAGTGTGAAGCTTGTCAAAAGTTTTCTGGTAAATTGAAGTATCAAGGTGCTTTGCCACTTCGACCTCTGCAAGTGGATGCCCCTTTTCATCAATGGGGAATTGATTTTATTGGAGAGATACAAGAGAGGTCAAGTGGAGGACATAGATGGATATTAGTTGCCACTAATTATTTTACAAAATGGGTGGAGGCGATTCCAACCAAGCAAGCTACAAGTAAAATAGTAACTGATTTCTTGATGGACAATATTATCACCATATTTGGTGTTCCATTAAAGATAATCACAGAAAATGGGATGCGCTTCAGATCAAATGAATTCAAATTTTTTTGTGAAAGGTATGGCATTACTATTTCTTATGCAGCTCCTTATCATCCACAAGCCAATGGTCAAGCAGAATCAAGCAATAAAAGTCTTTTAAATATTATAAAAGGATACTGGAACATAATAAGAGAGCTTGGGATTCAAAGCTAAAACTGGCTGTGTGGGCTGATAGGATCACTGTGAAGAAGGCAATTGGAAAATCACCATTTGAATTAGTGTATGGAGCACAGGCCAGGATGCCTCTGCAAAACTTGTTTCCAGTCTATAAGTTTGTTTTACAAGAAGATTAGGAAGTTCCTGAGTCTATGGAAGATAGAATGGAACAACTTGCTGAACTTGATGAAGTAAGAAGAGAGGCCCAAAGTCAAAACATGAAGTTACAAGCACAAATGAAATATCTATTTGATAAGAAGGCAAAGAATAGAAAATTTGAAGAGAATGACTTGGTGTTAATTTGCAATGCAAGGTGTCAGGAGAAGGGAAAGCATGGTAAATTTGAAGCTCTTTGGCTCAGACCATTTGTTGTTGTCGGAAAAGGGGGTGAAGATTCATACTATCTGCAAAACATGGTTGGTGAAGATCAGGAATTGCCTATTCATGGGCAATTCTTGAAGTCTTTCTTCTCTTGAGCATCACAGAGGATTAAGGGTTGCCAGTGCATGGACAACTCTTGATGGTCCTCTTTAAAATTATTCTCCATGCACAGTAGTTTAGGTTTGCAGTCATTTCCATTTCACTTCATTTCCACTTCATTTTGCATCCATTTCCACTTCCATCGTGCATTCTTTGCATTCATTTCCATTTCCATTCATTCCATTGCTGCTCTTTGGCCCTTTCTCTATCTGGTTTGTTCTCCCAGAATTTCTGGATCCTTGCATTGATCTTACACTCAATCATCCCCAGTTAGAGCCACTGTTAGAACTGAAAAAATTGATATTTTCACATGATTGATTTTACTCATAATCCTTCAAGTGAGCCCTACCTTTGATGCATTTCCCTCTCTTTGTGCATTTTTCACTCATATCTTGCCATATTTCTCCTTTGAATCCATCGGGTCATGCATATTTTACATCATGGTTCAGGTCGGCCTGACATTTTATTTGTCTCCCCAACTTGTTTCTGCTAACTTCTATGTTTTAGGGTGGTCGGCAGGGCTTCTCACATGTCTCGACGGTCTCTTGTCTTACCGATCGATGTGTAAGTGGTGGTTTCGGTGAGAGTTTAATCCTTCGGTGAGGGGTCATAGCGAGGAGGTATGTGTTATACCGACTTTTCAAGCAGAAGATGTGTATCGGTGTAAGTTACTACTTCGGTGTTAAGTCTTGGCGAGCCCGTCCGGTCTTGCTGACAAAATATAACGAATAACTTTCGGAAAAAGTATTATGTTGTCTTGGCGAATTGGAATGTGCTCGGGGTTTTTGGTATAGTAATGTGGAATCTATAAAAGGTTTCCCCGAGAGCAGTGTGCTATAGCGACTACGAACAAAATTAATAATTTTTGGTGTGAGATCTGTATTCTCTTGGCGAAACGAGGTTAAGGTTTTCGATGTAACCCGATATATTCTATGTAACGTCTTGCCAAACTCAAGGTGCTATAGCGACATACATATTTGCTTGTTGGTAGGAGATGGAATAGGTCACAGCGACTTAGAGTACATATTGATTCTCGGTGAAGCTTTAGATAATCTTTGTAACATCTCACCGACGACCTCGGGCTATAGCGATACACAAAGGCAAAGGGCTACTTCTTGGTATTCGGTGTAACATGCAGATAGCTACAGTGAATGCGATTAGAACAGGGATGCAAGCAGAACGATAAACGTTTGAATTTCCTTCGGCATAGGTTGCGATATGTCCTGCCGACTCCTTCGCTGGTAAAAATAGAAATTTATCACTATGGCTGACATGAATCTATTTGAATAACCATTGCAAGCCGACATATTTTGGAGCCCTATTTTCATGCTGAGGCCGACATAATGTTTTATTTTTGATATTTTCTCAAGCTGGTGTGTATATAAGCATGATGTAGTTGTTAATTGATACCACCAGAGATTAGATTTTTCGATACACTGCAAGGAGATACATTAGAATAAAATTATCAAACCAGAGGCTACTATTGCATGATTTTCACAATGGAGGTATTTATGAGATTCAGTTGATGTTGCTGCATTTTTTTGGTGTCAATTATCTGTTGATTTAAATGAAAAATACTGCTAAGTTGTCTCCATGATTGATTTTTCTGGTTATTTAAGTTGACATAACAAGTTTATGTTCAATTTATCAATACACACTTGTTGTATTTGTGTGATTGATCAATTGGTTCTTTCAAGTAAAGATTAAATCCTTTTATTGATCACAATAATCAGAAAGATTTCATTGTGGATTATTGAAGTAGAACTCAGTAGTCACATTATTGCAAGTTTATACAAGTTGTAAACACATAAATGCCAGATAATTTGTGTTTTCTCAGAATGTGTTGTTCATCTTGATCTCATTTGACTCCGCCTACCCAACAAGGCACTAGTCTCTGCATTTCACAATTTGAATCCATTTCAGTTTCTTTATATTTGTTAATTAAGCATCTTAGGATTTAGATCAGAAGGTAGCTATTGAGTTGCATATTAAAAGGATAATCATAAGATAAGTCTACACTATTCAGAAAGGTACACCCACCTAGGTTTTCAGCACCTAAAGAGTAGAAGGTTTGATTGTTTCAAACCTTGTCTGTTACCCTAAACTGTATCAAGAGATTGGCAGCCTCTTGAGGCATTCAACCTGCGTTTTTGAGAGCTAACACCCCCTAAGTCTTATGTCCTAAGGCAACCCCCTTTTAAAGTAATGACATATATGCATTTGTATATTTAACTCTTTATTTGTACAGGTGGGCCCTTGTTCTCTTTGTTATCACTATGTCGTTGGTTCTCAAAATTTCAAAACCTTAGACATGAGGTTCTTAAGTTTAGGTTTTTGGCGACTTGGCATTCTCCTTGTTGTCGGTGAGACATTGAGTCATTGAGGGCAGTTCTATGTGTGTCTCACTGATGGAGCAATGGAGGAAAGTGTTCAGTGTGGGTCTCGGTCATGGTGACGGTGTAGATGTTTGGTGTGATGGGATTAAGTAAGGGGGAATCCAAATCCTTGTTGTGGATTACATACGGTGACTTGGTGATGAGGCAGATAGGTGACGTCTTTTGGGGTGTTATCAACATGATAGAGGTTTGTTGATAGGACCTTGAGGGGTGTCCCCCTAACAAATCGATGAATTCTTCATCGGGTGGACAATATGGTATCGAGAGGACTATGGAGCTAGTCCCAATGATAGAGCGACAGTTGTGTTGGCAATGATGGATGATAACGAAGGATGACATGTGGTGAAATATGATTGCACAATTGGATGACTCACATCATTTTTGTGAGTCATGTTGGTGACTCGTGTACCTGGTGGACCCATCATTTGCGATAGCAAATGGTGTCGGTGGGACAATTCCCTATCGATGGGAGTGAAGTTGGTAGCCCAATGATGGTTCGATGGCTTTCTCATCTGTGTGACTTTGGTCCATCGGTGAGACTGTAATGGGTGTCCCTACAATAGAGTGATATGATAGATCAATGATGAAGATTTGAACGATTGGTAATCTAACGGTTAGGTTTTAAAGTATGGACAATGAGCGATGGATTGTTGGATCTTGGCACAGGTCAAACAAATCAATGGCCACAATTCAAATTGTGATTTCCCAACGGTTAGCTGCTCTTGTTCGTGGGTGTTGACTATGCAATTATGATGCATTTGTTTCTCAGCTACTAGGATTGACTCAGGATAGATACATATCAAATTTTTGCTTCTCCCAAGCAGAATTTAATGCTGAGCAGCACCGTTGATGTCCCGATGTGTCGTAAAGAATGAAATCGATGTCAGGGTATGTTCTTCCTAACTGTGATCATGAATTTCCTAGGAATACCATGCCTACATTCATGAATGACTTTGTTGGAGCATGCTCAAGGTTTTAGGGGCATTCAAGTCTAGCAGATGCACCATTTTGGGGGAAATTTCTCAATAGGTTGTGGTTTGACCTGGGTGCTTTGGTTTGAAACCTTAGTTTGGATAGGGTTAGCAATTTAAAATTTTAATCTGAGTTATGCCTACACTATAAAGGAAAATTTTGTAGACTTTGTTGAGGTTCCATCCTCTCTAGATATTTGTAAGCCTTTGTCTTAGTCTGTATAGTGATTTCTGCACTTAGGAAGGAAATGTTGTAATGTTTTCTCTATAATAACAATAGATGACCTAAATGTTCATTGCATTTCACATTTTATGTTTGTATAAACTCTATCATTCTCTCCACTATTGTACTCACAGTCTTTGAATCAATATAGTCAAGGGTTGTATTTTTTCTCATATCACATTTGCTGACCATGAATGTATGATTTGTTAGTTTATGTTCAAGGAGCAGAGTAATCTCTTTCAGTTCATATGTTAAGTTGTGATGATGCAATAAGGATCTCAAAGAAGTCTGATAGTTCTATTCTTTTGTTGGTTTCTTTCTATAAGGCAACAAGTTTATAAGAAGCTAGGGAGGGTCTATTGTAGGAGTATTACTTCATTTCTAGACTCAGTGTGGATAAGGAACTGGTCATTCTATGTTCATAAGCCTAGATCTGAGGTGGATCCAATTTCAATTCAAAAGAACTTTTTACTTTCTTGTATTTGCTTTTATGTTTTGTTTCCATACTACCACAAGATATTGAAGACAAGGGAGAATTGTGTAGATGATTTAGCCCATTGAAGGCTCCCCACCATTGTAGTATGATGATCTGCCTTAATGAATAGGGGTACTCACCTTGTCTTGCAGAGCCTAAAGTGTAGAGGAGAGGCTTTCCAATTTGTCATCTCCTGTTCATTGGCCACTGACCTAGGGTATCTGAGTATAAGGAGTAGCTACCCTTTAAGAGATGCTAGACCATTAGCTGGAACAACCAACATGATGAGGATTTGATAGAGATTGATACATTTAGGGATTAATAGATCTTAAGATGGCATATATGCCACAATTTGTAAAAATTGTTTTGAGTAGGCATATATATCAAATTTGTATATGAACAAACATAATTATTCTACATTTTGATATATAAGAATTGATATTTGATCTAATTTGTTCCTTGTGTGCATGTCTTTCTACTTGGAAACTTAAAAAATGGAATAAATAATTATTTTAGAATGGTTTAAAGTTATGATCAATAACATGTTATAGATTAACGGAATTGCATTTTAATAGAACTTATGAATTATAATTGGTAATCCATCTATGTTAGAGTTCATTCATATTAAGGTTCACATACATTACATTCCACGAGACCACATTTCTTTGTGGTGTTTTTTCAAACAATTCACTACCTTTTCTATTGTACCACATTTTTCATGCATGTCTACCAAAGCATTTTATCAAATAGTTTACTACCTTTTTGCTATGGCTAAAATCCTAAAACAGCTGCTTTCGAACAAGCTAGTAGACATTAAAAAAAAATATGAATGACTTGAGCTAAGACTACCAATATTGTGATTGTAGGCAAGTTTCATAGGGGTACCAACAAAGAGGAAGAGTAATAGAGTTTTCAAAACATTTTATTACCTCCATATGTTGCATAACACTCAATTTGAGAATACACATGATTTTAAGCTCACTTGAATGAATTTACATTTGACATTATTTTGTTTTTTTAACTCCTATAATGAAGTGGGCAGCTGGTTTTTTTTCAAAAGAAGCTAAAATTAATGAAAAATGGTTTGAGAAGCACTGTATAATATTTTTTTACAAGAACTATTTGAAAAAATACCTTAAATAATTGTGGCCTCACAGACAAGGCAATAAAGATGAAAAGAGCAGCTTATGAAAGTCTTATGGCATTGATTCTTTTGATTGATTATAAACTTCAAACAAATCCCATACAACTTAATGAAATATATGTCATTATAGTGTTCATTCAAAAGTAATATAATCATCTTCATAAAAATAAATGTTACTTAGTGGTGCTAAACACTCTATACAAACCATATGAGTGATGCAACCATCAAACAAAACCATTACAACTTAATTCAACATTTATTCCATTAAAATCTTCAAGCTTAATAACATGTCACTAGATCTTTCATGTAAAAGGTATAAAATCATCATGAATACGAATCACTATCTTTCAACCATGATACATAAACAAGAATATTATGTACATCATAGGGGTTTGATGCAACCTTCAAACAAAGTCCTTACAACTCAACAAGATACATGTTCATTAGATTGTTCATGTGAAATCTATACAATAATCACAATCAATAAATAATACATCACTCAACCATGATGTGTGAACAAACACTATATATGCACACCATATGAGTGTGATAAAACCATCAAAGAAACCAAATACAACTCCATGACATGCATGCTATTTGACCTTCCACATGCACTTTGTATTATTTTAATGCACAACAATGAATGCTACTAACCATAATGGACGAATAAGAAAACTAGGCATACCATATGGGCTTGATGCACACTAGTCATAATGCACACTTCACACAAAAGCAATAACACTCATATGATATTTTCATATATGTCAATCAACCTTGACCCACACCAAACAAGTGCTATATGAGTTTGATACAATCTTCAAATAAGAATATATAAATGTAATACAAATGTAACACAACCTTTCAACAAAACCTAACATACAACAAAATGATATATATAATCAATTCCTTCATTCAAATGTAATACAGTCATGTAGAAGCATCAATGTCACTCAACCATATTAATGCATGACCAATCAACTTTCAAAAAACTTTCATATATAATAATTTGTAACCATCAAATCAAATCCATACAAGTTAGTGGCATACATGTTATTATAACTTTCACTCCAAAATTCATAATCAACAAGCATGAATAAACACACTAAGCACACCATAATGAACACTAGTTATGATGTATGCTTAACACAAAATCGAAAATCAGTAGGATGTACTTGTCATATATGCCATTCAAACTTGTTTATGTTCAAAATAGCACATCAACATTAAAAAAAATATTTCTACTCTGTTTCTCCTGAAAAAGATAATTGATCTAAAACAACCTATCTTCCAAGGTCCTAGTTGTTGGTTCTCAACTATGTTGATGTGATTCAGTGGCCAATGCAATTGTAATATCCAAGGGGCTTGCTGGTATAAAGGAATACAATCTACATCATCTCAATTAACCTTACATTGGGGGGGGTATAAATAAACAAAAAAAGATAGAACATGGCTTTAAAACAACAAAATATGAATATAAATTCCTTCACATCTAGACATGTATCCTAACAATGAGTGTTTTCTCAACTAACTGAAACCATAGCATGAATGTGTATTAAAAGTTCTAAAAGTATCTAAGGGATGATGTTAATGAATTATAGTCATTCGTATGCCAGTGAATGTTGTGCATAATTTTTTCTTATTTGATGTGAATCAATAGAAGAATTCAGACCTGAGACTCTTTCATTGAATTATCTATGGATGGAATTTGTTTATATCTATTGATCTATTAATTTTGACAATGAGTTGGGTGATGTGTTTTGATCTTGAAATAAAGCTTTGATGAATGGTTGTGATCATTGAATTAGCACTATGAATGTATCCAATAGTATAGGTCATACTATGGATTGCATCATGTTATGGTTTTGGTTAGTTGAGAAAACACTTATTGTTAGGATACATGTCTAGATGTGAAGGAATTTATATTCATATTTTGTTGTTTTAAAACCCTATACTATATTTTTCTATTTATTTATACCCACCCAACGTAAGGTTAATTGATATGATGCAGTTTGTATTCCTTTATACCAGCAGGCCCCTTGGATAAAACATACCAAAATAGTCTGACCTACATTGTATCGGTGAAGTCTCTTAAGAGACCAAAGTGAAAAAAGGTAGCAAACTTTGATGATCTATCACTCGGAAACTATGGCACTTACAAACATTCTGTCTAAGGTTAGGTGATCACCTAGGGCTCCTCTACAATAACCTCTCTTGATTTTTGAGATCTCTAATACATTTTCTTGTGGTGTCGAGTTTTTAGTTGATGGAAAAAGCGTCAGATGCATGCAATGTAAAGTTACAAGGTGGTGTAACTTTTGTTCTATTCATCATGCGACCAAATTGACAGTTCCAACACATCCAAATGGGTGGGTTTATGCTAGGAAAGGTCTCATTTTACACCCAAACACGTCAAAATAGTTTGAGCTACATTGTACCGGTGAAGTCTCTTAAGAGACCAAAGTGAAAAGGGGAAACAAACTTTGATGAGCTATTACCTGAAAATCATGGCACTTACAAACATTCTGTCTAAGGCGAAGGGATCACCTAGGGGCCCTCTACAATAACCTCTCTTGATTTTTGAGATCTCTAATGCATTTTCCTGTGGTGATGGAAAAAGCATCAGATGCATGCAATGTAATGTTGCAAGGTGGTGTAACTTTCATTTTGTTTGTTGTGCGACCAAACCAATAGTTCCAACATGTTCAAATGGGTAATTTTATGCTAGGAATCAGTGACAAAGTGAATCATGTACTCAAATACATGTAAATAAGTGAAGCATGTACTCAAATACACATAAGTCATGAAGTACACACATGAATACAAAGTATACACATGGATACAAAGTTTACACATGAAAACACGTAAGTTGCAAAGTATCCTCATGTTGAAAAAGTTTAGGATAAAACTATAGAATTTGATAGCAGTAGTCAAATAAAATTTACATTAATCAAAAATTTGTAAGGCTATACAATGACATATGTCGATAAAAGTATACAATATATCCAATAAAGTCATACGGGCTTATTACAAAAGAGCCATATGGACATAAAATGTCACATATATCGATAGTACAAAAAATATGCTAAAAAATTCCATGTAGGCATACAAAAAATGACCCTAATACATAGTCCTCCTCTCTTCACTCATCTGGAGATGCAACTAATACAATACGAAGTGTAGATGTTAATATATAAAAATTGAATCGTGGAATGACATATAACAAAATAATCACTTACTGCAAAAAAATAATCATCATGCTCTTCCACAATAGTAGCACATTAATGATTTGGAGTGACAAGCACCTGTAGCAACCATCAGGATAACAATTAAACTACATACAAGTATCATGAGAATTTTCAATAATAGAACATAGAATAGAAAATATAATGTTAAATTTACTAATCTATCGCATACCTTTGCCAAAGGATTAGAACTGGCTATTGTTGTAGCAACTCTATGGTCCATCATGCCATGAACATCACAATATAGTTAGAATACCAAATCTATATGACCATTAGTTTTTTATCACTTTCATTAGTTTATTTGTTTAACTAAATATACTTAGAATAACAAATCTATATTATTCTAAACAACCTAAATGATAATGAAATGGTAATACAAACTAGAAAAGATGCTTAGAATAACAAATGTATATTATTCTAAACAACCTAAATGATGAATTTGAACAAATCAAGAAATTTAATTATTATGAACATTAATCAAAATAAGATGAACAATATCATACTTGTCTGATACAACAAATGATCCGCTACTCAAGTTTGCTTGAAGGGTCATCTCTTACCTTTAGAGTATTGAGTAACACTTCATGATCAAGACTATTAATTGTCCATAGTTCCTTTGTTCTTGGTTTAGCATGATGTCTCAAAAACTTAACATTTGTTGCTATAACAAGGTGTGAATACATGAGAATGGCTTTGTGTTTCTCATAGTCCTCAAATGCAAGCATGCCATTCTTTCTAATCATATATGTTCGCAACCAAGTTTCAACAACAACAACATAACCTATAGGACACATGAACCCATCATTATTTATCATCGGTTGTGTTAGCTTATTCTTTCCCTATACACATCATGCCAACCAATAGTCTAATCCCTCTTCATTCCCATGCGGTGCTACAACTGCATAGACATGTCTTGGGTATACAAGATCTAAAAGATGGTCGTAGTCAAGTGAACTTTCCATTTCATCTTCTAAAGAGGATTGTGCTATAGATAAAGGGGCTAGGTATTGTGGGATCCATGTATCTACCCATTCAATTGATTCACATTGATCCCAATCACATTGAATATAATTCTAACAAAAAAAATCCAACTCTTGTGTCCATATGGTCCATGCACTCGCATCTGAGCTTTGAAAAGAATGCATCTTTGAAGATTCTCTAATTGTTTGACATTCCAATTTGTCTCCCACTATGCACTCCTCAACCAACAAAAGAAGCTACACACTTGTGGATCAAGTGTCCCTCCTTGTGATAACACATTGTGAGATGGGGTTAGAGATCAAATATAATAGATAAAGTGACAGCCAACACTTCTAAACTATTAACCTCATCCAAACAAGAGAATAAAAACAAATTGAGTTTTTAAAATGAAAGAAAACAAAATAAAACACTCCCCATATTGTAGTTGATTCCTTCTCTTGTCCTCCTTCTTGTTATGCAACTTTGCCCTCAGATTTGTTGAAATACTTGTGCAAAACCTGCAAATGGTAGCAAGAAAGTTGGAGAAGAATAGCTGTTAAGCTGAAAAGGAGAAGGAAGGTTGCTTTTATAGACAACCATTCGAATGGACGGTTGAGATTAATCTTCTAGAAAGATTCCAAGATCAATGGATGGGAATGCATGAGAGGGATGTTACGAAATGGATGGTTGAGATTAAGTCTCAGAAAAGATGCCAAGATCAATGGTCCGAATTGATGCACCAAGAATATGCTATTCTTGGAGGAATCATGACAGGAAGACATGCAAAGACATGCAGGCCATGACAGACATGCAGGCTAGGATAGGCATGCAAGGACATGTAGGGACATGCAAGCTATGATAGGAAATGAATGTTATGACAGGGTATCTTTGACCAAGTGGTGCATAAATAATTTATTTTAAATTATTTATTCGAAAATGTTGGAAATGGACAAGTGGAAAATAAATAATTTATTCAAATTATTTATTTGAAAATAGAAGAAATGGACAAGTGGAAAATAAATTATTTATTCAAATTATTTATTTGAAAATAGAGGAAATGGACAAGTGGAAAATAAATAATTTATTCAAATAATTTATTTGAAAAAATGAAAAGATGAGCATTTAATTAAATTTATTAATTTAATTAAATGAAGAGATAGAAATTAGACCTTAAATAATTAATTTAGATTAACTATTTAATTAGGAGAGGTGGCATGGGATAGTTAAATGATTTTAATAATTATTTAACTATGGAAGAATTAAAGGACCATGAATAAATAAATAATTAATGGTAATTATTTAACTATAGATGAAAGATGACAAAATAATTAAATAAATAATAATTTATTTAACTATTGAAGAAGAGGAAGAATTTAGTGACACGATTAGATAATTTTAATTGATCAAGATAGAATAAAGATGAGGATGTGAATTAATTAAATAATTAAAAATTATTTAATTAATAGAGGAATATGATCAAACATAATTGAATAATTAGAATTATTCAATTATCGAAGGACAATGACCAAGAAAAATGATGCTCGCAGACTTAGGACATTTTTCAGTGTCCACACATAAGTACACGAATCAACAATAGAACGTGCATCACTAAATTTTGCACCACCTCTGATATTCATTTGTTCCTTAACTAGAGCTCTCTTCACACATGCACTTACTCCATCATGCTTGCCTTTTCCATGCCCAACTTCAAAAAACTCTAAATATATGGTACACCCCTCTCTACATGCATCTTTCTTAACCAATAAAACATATGAGCATTATTGAATTACCCTATGCAATTATTTAACTAGATGAGATGTTGACCCATTGTTATACTTTTTTCCTACAAGAACTCAATTTTTTTCAAAACAATGTTGCAAAAACTCAGATGAATGAGATCTATCATCACTCATGTAAAAATGGTACTCCCTGATTATCTTTGTGTCCTCTTCTATACTATTAGGGGCATGTCTATATGTTATGTGGACATAGTAATTTGAATAGAATTGTAATATTATGATTGTAACTCATTTTGTGGTTGCAATGTGTAATTTTCAGAAAAATCAATCACAAATATAATAGTTTCAATTGAGAAAGAGTCCTTACACATCTTGAATTGTTGATCCAACTACTGGGACCTGTGGCTATTCCTTACATACTTGTAGACAAGTTTTTTCTTAAAATAAAAAATAAAATCAGCAATAATTAGCTCTCTTGTAACCAACTCGCATCTAGAACCTTCACCTCCATTCTTCAATGTGTATTTTACTATCTCAAACCTTTTTTCTCAACAATATTGTTACCAAAATCATGTTTGCTACCCTTATGAAAACATGTTAAAAACTTTGATAAACCATCACATTGCAAACACATTTCATTTAAACAATCATTTCTATAAAATAAGCAACCATCACCTCTAACACATAAAAATGAATTTAACAAGTATTTGGATGACTTGGGAAGTTGCATTGCATGACACTCCTGCAACATTTCGTTAGTATTCATAGTAGAATGGATATAGCATAATAATTCATGATACATTCAATGAAAACTAAACGTGGTATTTACAAAATGTATTGTGAATATTAATAGGTACACAATAAAATGGCTTGCAAGACTCAAAATCCCTTTATGAGATTTGCAAATTTGGATGTGCTTCACAAATTGTCTATACAATATTGTTTGACTACATTCCAAGAAATGTTTAGGATGTGGTGTGCGATCTCGATTACCAATTTTTAACTTTAAAACATCCTTTACATTCAGTGATACTCTAGAGTGAGAGTGCCAAAATTGTTCAATTTGCATCTTTACATTATTGGTTAGCTTCTTATCAACACATGGAAGCCTCCCACTAAAAGCCCACATATCATTTTGAAGAGGACTATCAAGTCTTCCTCTTCTTGAGAGTGCTCTATTCAATGTTTTATGATTTAGATTTAAATCAATACAAGTTTGTCTCATTAAACAACCCTTTCTCAAATGATGGCTTACTAGTGAGGTTGTGATCACTCTATGAGTAACTCTTTTATCTTTTTCCTTAATATTCTTTCCAACAGAAGTTAGAGCATTTAAAATATTTTTTACAATGATACTATGTTTTTTTACTTTTTGGTGACACAAATCTTGATTTTTTCTTAATAATGGTCTCATTTTGTAAGAATTTAGCAATTGCACAAAAAATTGACATTGTTCG
>VDFB02354147.1:47500-69393 GCA_007258455.2 Sequoia sempervirens
CTCGCCAAGGCTTCTAAAATCTCACTTGATCACTCTTCCTCCTACACACAAGAAATAATTTCATAAAAAACATTTAGAAAAAACTTCATTTTTCTGTATATCATTGAGTGCTCAATCATTCCACTAATGAATTTTGAGATTTTCAAGATAAAATAAAGTGAATTCTTGATACAAGTACCATCACTCTCCCTCTTGATGCACATAATTCTTCTTTAAATGGTATGTGATACATTGAGTATTACCTCTGTATAATTCATTTTTAATCCTCTATTTTCTCATGAGTCTATTTTGTTGCTACCCATTATGTGGCACATGTAGCTTTCTTTGTTTTCTTGTTTTATTCATACTAGTACAATCTCACATGCAACCATATATTTTGGTAATAAAAAATATTCTTTATAATGATTATTCCCAACCATATTCTAAGGGGAAAATACAACTTGTTTTTGAGGCATGAATCCTTCCTAAATGTCCCCCTCTTCTTTCTTTCCCTTTCCATTATCTTAAACTATTCACATATTGTACGTGCTAATATTTTAATGGGAGGCATATATTCTAATCACATGTGCATCCATAAATTACTTTAAATTATATATGGTCCCTACTGTATTTTTTATTTGTATGCTCCTTATGACATTGGTAGCATGTGAGCCACCTAGCATAATATAGCTCTTTCCCATGATCCATGAAGGTATTATGATTTGCATGACCTCTACCAATAGAGAAAGTTAGTGCCTAAGTCATGTAATCTCATTTATATTGATTTATTCCCTATCTATTTGTGTGCATTCTCTCTTTGAAGTGATTGATTGACTCATCATATTTTTCTCATCATGTAAGAATTCTATTTGTTGTTTCCTTCATTTTCTTTGTATTTTGTGGATGATGTAAAATATTGGGACACCTTCAACGTCAAGGTCTCTCTCATTTTTTTGACCCAAAATTTTCCTTTTTTGTTTTGATAAATGATCTCTCCTTTGTGTATGTGTTGTTTATATTTAAATATTTGTGATGTTTTAACATAGTGGTTTTGTAGGTTTATATTTTTTAATTCTACTTGCCTTGTGTAGGTTTTTGTTACCTAATGTATTTTTTTGTAGGTTCTCAACCTAGGGCTAGGGCTTCTTCACTTGAAGATATTTCTATATCCTCTACAATATCCTTTTATCTTCCATGATATTATTTCATTTCTAGCATTTACCTTCTTACTTTAGCGTTAAAATTCATGTAGTGTTGTAAGCTTGATAAATTGGGGGGAAAATGTAATGACAAAAAAATGCATACCCTCATAATTTTGCATTATGTTTTGGATTGACTTTGGTTTCCATTCCTTAGTGTGCTTCTACGATCATTTTATCCCTTGCATTAGCCTTTCTCCTTCTTAAGGTGCTTAGGCCTTGTTTACCGTGTTTCCTTTTTGGTGTCACCTTTGTATCATCCTCGTGTTTTTCTAACTTGTCTCATTATTTTTGAGCCAAAACTATTTGGACACTAGCATCCTATGATAGTTCCAAGTTTAGTGGCACTTTATGAGAATTTCACCACTTGTCACCTTGCCAGGTTAGTGTAAACCACTTGGGATGATTACAAATAGCTCATTAACCTCTTCTTCTTGTCTCTTTCTCTTTTGATCCAATGTTTTCTCATTCTTTGGAATCTTTGGGTTCTATCTTGCACACACACAACTCCTTCAAGCTATACAACTTACTCTAACAATATTAGAACATTATTTTTCAAGACCAATTGTCTTCTTGGATTCATTAAGCCCTCTTAGGTGATATTATTCTTTTTATTTTCATTTTATTATCCTTTCATTTTTATTACATCTCTCTTGTTGTTGTGCCCTTGAGCACTTTGTGATCCTCACATCCCTTCTATTTCTTTCATTCCATTTTCATTATCTTATAGTCACAACTCTTACCATTCCCTAAAACACTTGGGATGTGATCACTCTCACACACTATTTTATTATCTATCTATCTTGGTTTCTATGGAAGTAGAAATACTAAAGAAAGGATTTGAATTGAAGGAAAAACCCTAAACAACTCCAAAAACTTTCCCATTCTTTGTAAATATATGTTTCTTTTGGTGAAGATATCTAGCTACTTTGGAGCTTCGTGATATCTTCCCTCTCTCTTTCCTTTTTATTTTATCATCATTCTTTTTTATTACTTTTAATACATTAGTTCAGTTTCTTGTTACCGTTTTTTTTTTTTTTTTTATTGGTTATCTCATTTTGCTTTTCTAGTTTTTTTCTATATGATGTTCTATCTTTTTAGTTGTATGAGACTACAATCAAACACATAGATGTCCATACAAATTTTTGATGTCCTAGGAAATTACTTCATCCATCTATAACCTGATTCCTCTCTTCACCCTCTCTTTAGTTTTGTAATCATTTTTTATATATTTCCTTTTAATATTTAATAAATAACATGTTATTTAATTTTCTCTTTTTACAATGTATGGGTAAGTGCACAAAATTATGAGACAATTAAGATGCCACTTTTTCTTTACCCAAATTAAATATTTGGCAAGCGCTAAATGGTTTGGATGACTGAATCTAAGTCTTGGTCATACCAAGCCTATATGGCGAGTGTCAAATATGGCGAGAGACAAATATGGCGAGCGCCAAATATGGATACGCTTGAGTTGTCCTTCTTAGTCTTGGGTGCTTATGTTTCTACCCTTTCACTTTTTTAATCTAGCATGTCTTTGCAACCACTTGGATCAAATATTATTTTATCATTTTAGTGCCCTACTAGTTTCAACCATCTTAGTTGGTTGTATGATCTAATAATTAGAGCCATCACCATTTTATGAATAAGCTTCCACTCTTTTTTATTAGAGAAAGCAAGATTCATGAAGAATTATTGCTCAAGGGATTGCATATTTATTGGGTTAATAGGTAGCTTGTATTGATGAGAGAACCTTTGAGTTGAATTTTTACTTGGGATGGATAAGATTTCATAAATTGGTTATTGTGATTTTTTGAGTTTAAGATCAGTTATAATTGCGAGCTTTGATTATATTGTTTTGTTAATTGGTTTTGTTGAGGGCTATAAATGCCTATTTTTTAAAGAACAATAACCTATTTGACTTTGTTGAAATCATTACATGCTCAAATATCATTGGCACATTGGTTGGTAATAAGTTTACATCAAATGATCATTGTAATTAATCAAATTAGAATCCAGTAGTGTCAGAGTGTAAGAGGAAGCATATTGTGATTGGATTCATGATTTGGTTGAGAATTGTAATTTTTTTGTAACTCCAAATCCCTATTACAAGCATCCTCACAAGTCCAAATTCTATGGGTTTATATCATATTCAATTCATTGCATGGTGTTATTGGTTTTACATAAATTATATAAGTTTTTGTTTGTAGGCACATATGAGCTTAACAATTTCTCTATAGTTTTACAAAATATATGATAAAAGTCTAATTTTTTCTTATTAGGCCTTTGCATTATCTTTTGGAGTTGTATTTAAGCCTCTCTTGAGTTCACATGCTCTACAAGTTTCCTTAATAAGGTTACCTCTAACTCTACCCATGAGTGTATTGAGTTCACAACATGTTTCTTATACCACTTATGCTTGTTGAACCATTTAAAAGAATGCACAAATATTGTGTAGGAAACATCTCTATGCATGAATTGTGTTGTACAATTTAGTTTTTAAAAAAAATCTATGTATTCTAATTTAGTTTAATGACATCATTAGTGGAACCCACCCCTAAAATTTACAAGGGAGCTCATGAGAGTCCCTTGGAATGCTTATAGGACAACCATCTAACTTATGTCTCAAAATTGTATAAAAAATTATTAACATAAACGATAATACTTCTTACATATATTTTCATTCATTTTTTTTCTTTTTTTTTTCCATTTTTCCTATTTTTTGGGTTTTTTGTGGATTTTTGTTGAGTTTTGACAATCTAGATGGAGTTTGAACAACACTTTGTGTTAATGATCATCCATCAAGATTCCTTTTTGCACCTCCTAGTGCATGTTTTATTGATGCATGTTTTATCATGTCAACTCATTGGAACAAAATAATTCCCCTACTTGAAAGGTGATCGAAATGAAGAGCCATTGATTTGAGTGTATTTCTAATACAACCAATGTGAGATAAAAGTAGATAGTACTCACATGTGTAGTACATCTCCACTAAATAAGGAAAGTGCAACTCACATGATTCAATTACAACCTACCCAAGTAAATACCCACTTAAGTAAGCTTATCCTAGGTGCAAATTAATGTTATAAAGTAATTAACTAAATGCAAGAAAATTTATATGCATCAATATAGAAAAATCTAAGAAACTCTTGTGAGATAGTGACTAATTGAAACCTTGTGAACATCGTTTAGGATCAACTTAACCTCTTTAAAGGAATAAATCATATAGACCTATGAGTTATCTAAGTAAGCCAAGACTTGGTATTTGAAGCCTTAGGGGAATAAATTCTATTTCAAGATTAAACAAACATATTACAAATTTGGTGTGTTAAAACAACTGTCAACAATAACCATATCATAGCTGCATATGGCATGTTAATTTGTGGCAAGAAATTCCAGTGTGTAGAAAATGACGAGGTTTCAGAAGCGAATAAGGAAGCGACGTAAGAGGAGAAGAGTATCCAAAATATGTTCTAGCGCGGGTAATGCACAGTAACGAAACGATATTATTATTATTATTGCATGTGATACTACTCCATTAGACATGGATGAACAATGTTAACAGATGCAAGAATCTGAAACTGAACCGCTCAATTCGGATGGGCAGTTTACATATAACGAGACAAATAAATAAATTTCTCGTTTTTGTTTAATGCAACACAGACAACAGGGCGGAATGGATATGCACAGAAGTGATTTAGTACGGTGTTAGCAGCTTTTCCTGTAGATTGCGCAGAGACGCTTCCACGAGTCTTCTCGTTGCATCTTCAGCTCGCGATAGAAATTCCCAATGAAGGATTCCGCCTTTGCGTTCAATTCCTCTAAACTCAAATTTCCGTCTTTTTCTTTCTCACCATGGCCGTCGCCTCCTTCTTCCCCACAACAAATCTCAAAAATAACCTCTACGGGCGCCACATCGCCACATTTATACGTCTGAGGTGGCTTAGTATGATTACTCTGTCTCGAAAGATTAGACGGCTTGTTCACCTTCTTGCAATGCAGCTCTCTCAGACTGCAACTTCGCGGCAGAACCAAAGCAGACGCCTTCTGAGTTTCCGCGGCCTTTACGCTATCCTTAGCGGCGTCTTTGTGCTTTGGCGAGGATTCAAGCATTTGGTCTCCAGTTCCAGTCACACAGCTGCTTTCTTCAGCTTTGCAGTCAGGCTTCAATATCATTAGGGTTTCACTACTAGGACTGGTACGGGGAGCATATATAGGCTCCGGTTTGTGATAAAGTTGAGAGCATTGGCAAGGGTAATAATGGGGTGAGGTTGTGGAGGACGAGGAGGCGGCGGTGGAGGTAGATTTGACACCGAGAATGAGTATGAGAATATTGAGGATGACGTACAAGCAAGGGCAAAGGGATGAAGAGGAGACGCTCTGCATCCACCTGCTCACCTCTAGCACAAACTCTGCGGTCCGAATATTAGCCGGATCCACGCCAGCTAAGACTACAGAGACGGACAGAATAAGCAGCGTACTAATTACCCCCACCACGGCCTTCATCCAGGGCCTTTTTTTACTCGACTCTTCCCGCAATTCAGCTTGCGAGCAGAGCAATTCTTCTTGCTTCTCAAACATAATCTGATCTGGTTTTGATCAGGGTTTCCAAAACACAGTAAATGTGTAAAAGATCTCAAGGGCTAGGAAGCAGGAGCGAAGTGTAGAAACGATGGTAGAGGATAAGAGAATTTAAATGGATTTGAGGCGGCCAAGGTAGGGCACTGGGAAGGAACCCAAACGAAAAGTGAGTGCTAACCGCTAAAGTGGGATTGTGAAATGTGGGTCCAGTGTAAAGAGAAAAGTCCCCGTACTATATACTATCTTTGCAAAGCTCAGATCCTTTTTAGGTTTTCCGATGCTTTACGTCTCAGACCAGAGGACAGAAATGAAGATTCGGAGTAAGCTCTGCTTTGCGACCATATCCAAATTTCCTACATTGTACTACCGCCTGCCCATTTCATGTCTCCCCCCAGTTTTGCCTTTCACCGAATATAAATCGGGTAAAATATCTCCACTTCCCTATCTTCATGTCTTCTCCCACTACTGCCACTAACCGAATATAATCGGATTGAATATCTGGGCATCGGTCAATTCAATAAAGTATGTTATTTCATCTCATCTGGTTGGAATAGTAGTGCTGGCGCCCACTTTCTTTTTGGATATTCACTCCAGAGTTGGAAAGGAGGGGGCAATATCAATTGTAGATAAGGTGGATTCATTCGTGAAGCTTGGACCTCATACCTACATCTCAGCATTCCTTTCCTTTTCATTCCTAATCGAACATTGTGTGAGATGTTTCCTTCCCCACACAATGTCAATTGATCACAACCAAAATTCATATTGTACAGCATTATAGAATAGCAATTGAACTTTAATGTGAAAAGGGACATGTGTATTGGACTTAAATGTATGATAGGTATGTGGATAATGATGAGTAATTGAGTATTTTTCTTCTAATGAAAATTGAAATGTTTTAGTGAGAGTTGTTATATAATGTGTATTATCCTTACAGAAGACAAGAGTGTTCTTTCTTTTCCATTGAAGGGATGGAGCATTTTAAGATAGTTTCAATGGAATGGTCAATCATTTTTAATCTATATTGTACACAAGTGGGCCTCCTCTTACTTTTGTAGTTTCATTATGTACTATCTTTTGTCTATGCATATCATTGGTATATGTGAGAGTAGGGTCTATGTAAAGATTTATAAGGTGACAAACCTTTGATACATAAGGGAATTTGAAGCCTTGGTATGTGAGAGTGAAGCATGTGCTTCAATTTTCTAAGTGATAGATACCTTTGATGTAAGAAATTGATGGTTGTAAGTTTTATTAGGGCTTTAAGATTAGAAAATTTTGGGTTAATATTGCACTTTTAGATGAGTTATATAATATTCCACGTAAGAAACTATGATAATATGTAAGCAAAATCCAATCAATTAGTGTTGTAGCCCACCCTTGATTTCCAAAATTAATTTTTATTTTATGGTAATTTTTATGATGAAATATGAGACTATGAAATCTAGAAAGTTAAAAGCTATGATGAAGTATGTAATGTGATGTTATTGCATTTAAATGAATTATTGATAAAAATGCAAAAATATAATTATGATGCAATTGTGTACAACTAACTACTCAGTTGTTTCTTGAGTAGATTTGTAGGAACGTTTCGTGCGCCCTCCAAAGGGAGAGGGGGAGTATCACCTGAGACAAGGGTAAAGTTAAGAGTTCTCTAGCAATGTCATCTGAGCTTAGCGTCGGTCAAGTGTGTGACTTTGTTAAACCTAATTGTGTCTAGGGTTGTCATTAGCGTCTTGAAGGTAAGTAAAACCCTGAGGTCGTTTAGTCACATGTTCTTCTAGTTTTACTTGGGTTGTAAGGAAATTGGAGTATTTAATAACTTTTTCTTGCTATATGTGTATGTGTGTGTTGCAAAAGGAACACACACACACACATATGTGTGTGTGTGCTCATATGGACGTATGTCTACATTCGTATGTGATTGTATGCATCAATGTATATACATACATTTCCACATGTGTATATATATGCATGCGTATTAAAAGGAAGAAAATAATACATACTTATATATATCCATATATAAAAGTGTTGTATTCTATGTACGCTATTATTTGATGTTATTGATATTAATTTACATGCTAAGAAAAGCATGGTAAACATCGATCACAATGGTTAATTAAGAGTTCATTATAATATGTCGATTACGCTAATATAAAGATGTGATATTTATCAATGTTGACCTTTCTTGTGATCACTACTTGGTAACAATATTAATGTTTAAACTTTGAATGGATTAAAATTACATTCTAATGACTCATGTTTAATAGGTTGTTCAAGCCATGGTGCATGTTTAGGCTCACTCTTTATTAAGAGGAGCATGTTATCTATTTGAAGTTGAATTTAACTTAGTCTTTCGCCAACTTTAAACCTTGATAGGCCGCGATAAGAATGCCACACGGGTGGCAAGTTAATAATGCTTGAAATTCAAAAATCTCTCTTAATGCTCAGCCTTGGCATTCACCATGTGAGAATAGCTTTGGTAATCACCTTTATAACTATTTGAAACTAATTCTAGCACTCAGCTGGTTGTGGTTTTATCTATTGGGAAAAAAAGATATTTAGATAACTATTTGAAATGGTGGGAAAAAGGGGGATGAATTCAATCAATGTGGAATGATGAAATAGCCTAGGATTCAAATAGACCTTTTCCCAATTTCATTAGAAAGAGATAAGATCACAAAGGGATAGGATTGACTTTCAACCTTGAGGTGAGTCAACCCTATTTTGGACCTTGGATCTTTGCTTTCTTATAGCATAAATCACTGATTTGCAATGTTTTGGAATTATTTAAAGTGCATAAACTAAATGAATTATATGAGGTAATATTACAAAGTTGTGTCACACTTTCGACCAACTTTTCAACACAACTGAATTTAAGTATTTCTAACTAAAAATCAATTTTGGTCAAACATATGATCTAGTAAGATTCATTCTGGATAAGTCAGATATTTCCACAACTTTTTCAACAGAAAATATTGGCTAAATGCATATGTAGCACCACATTGAGGCCAATTTACCAAAAAAAAAAAATATTTGAAAAAATTGAGGTTTCAATAACACCTACTCATGTAAATAACATTTCTCTAAAATATAAAAATACCCTTTTGCAATCCATAAGTGTAGTTTTCAAAAATACATATACTTTAATAGTTTAATTATTATTTATATTTTATTTTTAAGTTTTACTAAAAATAGGTTATCAACACAAAATATTAGGTTGATTACCATGCCAAGGAAAAATAATAAAAATAATAAAAATGAAAAAAATAAGGTGCACTAGATAAAAGAACCTATATCAAGATGGTATAAATTTTATTCCTATTTTAGATAAATATTTCATATGGAAGTTAACGTCAAATGGAAACAACTATTTTTTAATACATGCACATTTTAATATTTATTTAAAAATATATATCAAAAATGGAAAAAAATATATCCATGCATGCTAAAGTTTCAAGTTATAAATACACAAAAAATTTGAAAGAAAAAAAAAATTACTATAAAAAGTTTGGCATCTCATGTAACTTCATTTTTTAGCATTTTATGAGCAACTAAATTATAGTGTCAATTTATTAAAAACTATTTAAATTTTTTTTTTTAATTTTTTTAAACTACAAACATAAAATATACTAAAAATACACATTTGACTAGTTTACATCATTTCAAAATTCAAAACATATATGCCACTTTTTAGTGATTCAAGTTTAAAAGTTGGATCACTGTTGGTTGTTTCCTTTATAAAGTGTGACACAGCTTTGTATTTTTACCCTATGACCTAACACTTGAAATGCAAAATTCTATGATAACAGAAATGGAAACAACAATTTGTAGGAAGTTATGAGAAGGGTCTGATAGTGTGCACATGTCATGAAAAGTGGGTTTCAAGGCTTGTAGCAGGACTCATTCGCCCCTGGGTGAATGGGTCCTTAACTAGGGTTCCAAAATCAGTTTTTGCATACCTTTGATCCTAGATCTAAGCTTCTGATTTCTATAGGTTTGACTGTCAAAAAGCCAAAAATAAAATCTATAGGTGAGATATTGTAGCTTAACAACAATGATGACAACTTATGCAACTTTGAAAATCACCCTTTTGATCAAATTTCCATCCTTCTTCATTTATAAATTTGTACATACAAAGAAAGAAGCAAACAAGTTTGTTTTAGGTTAATGTGGGTTTGCCTTAGTAAAACCCCATGTTTGGTAATTAAACCTTGATAATGAAATAATGACAAAAAAAGGAATTGATGAATGAACAAAGCTTGTTACAACTCACCAACCCTTAATGGCTATCCTTAGAGGATTAAAGTCAAACACATCACTCTAAGGCTTGGATCTTGCATGAATTGGCTTGATTGATTGATGCTTGAATGCTTGAAACCTACATCACAATGTTAGCTCCAAAACATGACATGAACACATAAAATTTGACATGATGATATGATCTTGATTGCTACTATAGATGACTGATAAACATGCTCTTCAATGCTCTTGACAATAATATTTTCTCATGTGAATTCTTGATAATGTTGCTTAGATTTGAATTGATAAAAAGACTTATGTATTTATAGGTGTTTATCTAATTTCTCAAAAATTAGATTCCAAAAGCTGACACTTGAAACTTAAATTTGAATGATTAAAATGCCACCAAAAACATATTAAAAATTAGATCCTAGGACTTAAAGGGGACCCATTCGTCCCGAATGGGTCCTAGGACCTAAGTCTAAGACACTCATTTTCCAAGGTAATTTAATTAATGTTGGCAATTGTTTAATATAGGTTTCCCTTTCGGAAAACAAGAATAATAAGGTTTTGGAATGCATAATTTGGTCAATTAGAGGCTTAATTAAGTCCAACTAATTAAGGGGATGCAAAAAAAGTGAAATTGTAAAGGTATACAATTTTGTACACTACATTTAGCCTCCACTTTAGTGAGAGTATGAACTTATGCTCAAACTCACACTAAAATAGACAAATAGGTCAATAGAGGTCCAATTGTATAGCTATTGGGAAGATAAGATGACAAGGATCAAGGAGGATGATCAATCCCCCAAGATCTAAGATCTCACAAAAAACCAACAAAGGCACAAAGAGACACATGCATGCAACAACAACACAAGATACACAATCATACAATATCAAAATTAATGCAAAGAGGGATGAACTAGTAAGTTGTGTTATGCTACGTCCATTAAATATGATCACAAGGGCTTGTGCAGTTTGATATACACTAGGTGATCCCCAAAGGAAAGAGGGTGAGAAACACATAACGGTCTAGTGTGTACCCACAAAAAGGTGGTAGATGGAAAAGTCATGCCAAGTCTACAGGCCTTCCATATGTCATACATACCAAAAGTTATACTCCCTGATAACTTTGATAAGGTGCAACATAAAATCTTTAAAAGTTTCACAAGGCTAGCAAGCTGCATTATGCTAGACACTCATAAAATAAAAGGCACCATTGGCAAGCAAGTTGTATTATGCTCGGTGGCCATGAACTAGTTTTAAATGCAAAGGGGTTTAAAAGAATCAAAATAATCAAAAGGGTTTTGTTTAATACATGAAATGTCTCACCTTAGGGAACATCACACTTGACATCACCACCAAGAGAGGACTAGCCGAGGAATAAAAGATTCACACCTTAGCAAATGCAAACTACAAGATTACCATCAAGAGAAATGTCATATACCAAGATAGGTCACACTCTTGTAGGACATCAAACCCAATGTCACCACCAAGAAGACACGCCACGTGAATTAAGAAGACCACACTTTGAAAGAGGTCACACAATTATGTAAACAATGAGTGGGGGACTATATACTCCCACTATAAAGAAATTGCTAAACACCATGTTGTAAGAAATTACTTTAAAGTAGAAAGATGATAAAATCCAAATGATAAAAGAAAACATGAGAGCTTACTTGGAAATCCCTATGCCCATGATATGTTTCCAAATAAATTTGTTTCATGAAGAGGGGTTACACATAAGGGATATATAGATTTGGGTTCAACGTATGTCTTTGCTACAATGATTTAATAGAGATTGGAGCCATCACCATTCCCCAAATACTCGTAGAACAATTAACACAATGGGAGAATGACATAGATAGAGATAGAAAACAAACAATCATTTTGGGTCAACAAGGAGGAGAGCTAGATGTCTCAACACTTTACATCATCCCCAAAATGAAAACACAAGACAAAAGAAAAGATAATGTTTACAACATATAGAAGAATGAATCTATACAAATAGAAGAATGTCATGACGGGTTTTCTTCCTTTGTATCCTTGCACCAATGGAGTAACAAGGGTCATCCAAAGAAAATCTCACAAACATAAAGACACACCAAGCAACACGATATGGGAGATTACATTACACACATGCAATCACAAAGAACATGAAAAGAAGAAAAATAAAAGGCTAGTATGTCACATGCGATCCAACCTAAAGCAAGTCATCTACATCCCAATCTTTCTCATTGCATATAGAAGACAAATGACTAGCCAAAATCGCAACAACAAGTTCCATAGTAGGAAAAGGCTATTAAACCTCCTTGTCCCTCAAAATATAAGATAAGGATGAGCCGAGATAAGTGGTGAGAAGGTGCTTCTTGCAATATGGAAAAATGATTTACATAAAGTGCAATACATGTAATAGTGAGTATGCTCTAATTCTACAACTATCACATGAAAAGGAGTGAAATGTGTGCATGCTATCTAATTATATGGATAATATCATTTTCACCTATCAACTTCTTTAAAGCACGACACTCATTAGTAAGATGCCCATGAGTTCTATGAAATGCACAGTAATTCATGTATGCACTTTTTCCTTTTTTATTTTCTCAAATAGGTGGCAATGTAATCAATCCTTCATGAAGGAGTTTTTCCATTTTTCGTTCAGTCTCAGTTATAATATGTAAAAATGGTAACTTCTTGAGTTTGTAGGGCTTAGGCTTCTTACTTGATTAGGCAACTGGTTGGTGTGGAGGGGGAGGATCTTGATATCCTAATCCCTTGGTATCTTCTGATGGTTGTTCTAGAAATTGATGGATTTCATGTTCATTTGTTATGTCACATCCTTGTTTACTTAAGATTCTAAAGCCTTGACCATTAATCTATTCTAGGTTGATAGGTGTATCACTAACTCGGTGGTAATAGGATGGAAGAGTATCAATGTTGTCATTGTGAATAGATTCCTTCATGTTTGATGGTTTAGGCTTAGTTTGTGATTTAACTTCAAGATGCAAAAGGCCAAACATCTCAAGTGGTGGGACGATAGGAGGTGTTGGTTGTTGCATGGAGGGGTAAAAGGATGCATTGTTGTCTAGGTTGTGAAGGTAATTTTGTATGAATTCTTACATGCTATCTTCATCTTCACCTAAGATGTCAATTTCACAGGTACATTCATTAGGAGGTGAAAGATCATGAATAGGCTCAATTGTATTATGATCATCACTGAACACACAACTTGAGACATCAAGCAAAGATATTAAGGATGTCCAGATTTTATCAAAACACATATCCATGATGAAAGTTTGTTTTATATGTTAAATGAAAGCATGAATGAAGTTTGCTACAAAATTCCAAATCTGGTGATCGTAAGATGAAAAAAGGATATGGAAATGATGTCTTTTGAATGCAAATTTTACCTTTGAATAATGCACTTATTTTGATCAATTGACATAAATGCAAATAACTACAAAAAATTGCAACTTCTGAAATTGAAACTGAGATCTATAAACAAAAGGCAATAAAGCAGATGGAGACAAATTTATGCCCAAAAATTTGAAAAAATTACTTGTGCTAGGATAGGTTTTCCCAAGGGAAAATGGGTCATTGTACAAGGATTTAAAAAATTAAAATTTGAGTTTCTGAGTTAATGTTTAAGTTCCCTATTTTAGGTTGCAAAAAATTCTTTTAGTTACAAATTTCTAGAATTCGATGATTAAATTCACATACAATTTGATGGAAAAAAGCAAATAAAATGACAACTTTTGAGGTGTAATTTTGACTAAATTTTTTGATGTAAATGATTGAAAGACACCCTTGGTACAACTAATATGCAAGATGTATGCAATATTTTTGAGTTTTTATAAGTTTAAATGATGAAAAATGTAATTTTGAAACCCTAAATGAGATGCAAAAAATACTAATGCAAAACCTAGATCTAGGGTTTTAGAGACTTCCAAATCATAATTTATGATGTACAGTTTCGATGTCACCAAAATGAAATGGGAGGAAAAGGGGAAAATAATTCAATCAATGTGGAATGATGAAATGACCTAGGATTCAAACACACCTTTCCCTAATTTCATTAGAAAGATTAGTGATCACAAAGGGATAGGATTGACTTTCAACCTTTAGGCGAGTCAACCCTATTTTGGACCTTGGATCTCTGCTTTCTTATGACATAAATGAATCATTTGTAATGTTTTGGAATTATTTAATATGCATAAACTAAATTAACCATATGATCTAACACTTGAAATGTAGAATTCTATGATAACAAAAATGGAAACAATAATTTGTAGGAAGATCTAAGAGTCTGATAGTGCACATTTGTCATGAAAAGTGGGTTTCAGGGTCTGTAGCAGGACTGGTCGACCCTGGGCGAATGGGTTCTTGACTAGGGCTCCAAAATTAGTTTTGTAGTCCTCTAATCTTAGATCTAAGCTTATGATTTCTCCAGGTTTGACTATTAGAAAGTTGGAAATAAAATCTGTAAATGAGTTTTCGTATCTTGACAACAATGATGAAAACTTATATAACTTTCAATTCATCTTCACCTGTAAATTTGTACATACAAAGAGAGAAGTAAAAATGTTTGTTTTGGGTGAATGGGGGTTTGCCTTAGTCGAACCCCATGTTTGGTAATAAAACCTTAATAATGAAATAATGACACAATGAAGGAATTGATGAATGAACAAAGCTTGCTACAACTCAACAAACCCTTAATGGCTATCCTTAGAGGATTGAAGTCAAACACATCACTCTAAGGCTTGTATCTTGCATGAATTGGCTTGATTGAATGTTTGAATGCTTGCTTGAATGCTTGAAACGTACATCATAATGTTAGCTCCAAAACATGACATGAACACACATAAACTTTGACATGATATGATCTTGATTGTTGCTATAGATGACTAATAAATCTTCTCTATAATGCTCTTAACAATAATATTTTCTCATGTGAAGTCTTGATAATGTTGTTTATATTTGAATTGATAAAAAGACATGCATTTATAGGTGTTTATCTAATTTCTTGAAAATTACATTCCAAAAGCTGACACTTGAAACTTGAATTTGAATCATTAAAATGCCACCAAAAACATATTAAAAATTAGATCTTAGGGCTTAAAGGGGACCCATTCACCCTTAGGAAAATGGGTCCTAGGACTTAAGTCTAGGACACTCAGTTTCCAAGGTAATTTAATTAATGTTGGTAGTTGTTTAATATAGGTTTCCCTTTCAAAAAACAAGAATAATAAGGCTTTGGAAAGCATAATTTGGTTGATTAGAGGCTTAATTAAGTCCAATTAATTAACGAGATGCAAACAAAGTGTGAAATTGTAAAGGTGTATTATTTCCTACACTACACTATCTTCAACCAATCTTGGTAATTGTTTTGCCTTGGAGTGGTCACAGGTTATGTGAATAGGTAAACCATCTTTAGTAGAATCTTTGTACAGTGCTAGAATCAAATTCAGTTACCCATATTATCCAAAAACTCTAATTTTTGTGTGCTTTTCACCAAGATAGGATAATACTTAGGGCATGAGTGGTTTAAAAGGCTTGCTAAATTCACATGTAAAATTCGCCAAATGGGAAGCAATATAATTAGTTATCAAGTTGATTAAAAGATTTGAGAGAGCTAGAGGGGCTACATTATTATCATTATCTCTTTTCATTTAGAGAGGAGCAGTACTAGTGCATGGAAATGAGAGGATTGATCCAATAAACAATAGGTTGTAATACTAGTGTGAAGACTATCACTATTGCAGCTTGCAATAACTAGCTCGAGCAGTTGGTGTCCTTCACATTATAGTGGAGTTAAGAGTTCGTTGTGGATAGATAAAGTAGTAGAAGAAATATAGATATATTGCAGATAGATAAACTTTTAGCATCTAAACTCAAGTGCTTGAGTGCAATACCAATAAGCAAGCATGTAGTTTCTCCATTTTTCTTTCTAATACTTACCTTGTATATCAACGAATGATAATGGTTTATTAAAACCAACAATGGGCTAGTAAAGATTGTAATCCTTCTCATGAAAGTATCTTTACTTGTTTCTTTTAATCTTCCATGCTAAGATAGTTTATTTCTTTGGGTTATTGGAAAGAATTGGTTCCTTTAAGTTATTCCGGGGTATTCATACTCATAAACCCTCTTTTGTAAAGAATATGACTGTGATAAAATCATGAAATCTGCCACTTGTATAATATAAGCCTCTCTTTATTCATAGAGGAAATGGTTTTGCTTTCTTTTCAAATTTGTAAGCCTTTTATTGAATGCAAATTATTTGTAAATAAAGTTCATTGATGAACCCATGGTCAACAAATGTCGAACCATGGTTTCTTGGTGGGTATTGAACCAAGCTTGTATGACTGAGAATTAAAGAAATGGTAGAAAAGTATAAAGCACAACTAAGTGCTAGTTCTTTGTTAAATATGCCAACCCGATGTGGTACGTAGTTATTTTTTATATTCTAATCCAATTTCTTGTTGAGAATTGAAGGACTGGTAGAAACGTATAAAGCACAGCTAAGTGCTAGTTCTTTGTTAAAGATGTCAACCCGATGTAGTGCATAGTTATTCTTTATATTCTAATATGATTTCTTATTGAAAGACTATGTTATTTTAAATGGAATATTTGAAATGAAAGAAATTACCATTTGTCTTGAATGATTAAACCCTATAATGAGTTATGTGCTTTAATGGAAAACACCCAACTCTAGGGTATTTTGTATATGATGTCTTTATACTATATTATGATCTGATAGGTCAAGTTATCTTCTTTTATGGTCATGAATACCAAAGGTCCAATTTTGAGAGTAGTTACTCTCATGATTTTGGTAAGCTTCAAACTTGTGGAAGTTGCCAAGACCCAGGCAGTTACATCAAGTAACTCAAGAGTTCGAAGAAAGTATAAAACTAAACAACTCAGTCTAGTTTTGACTAGGACGTCAATGTGTGTTAAATAAGAGCTTCAATATGTTTAATCATTGGTTGAACAATAAGATCGAGTCACCTTAGGTCAGTTATGGTTCATGATAAGACTTGAATTAGAGGTAGAAGCCTAGACCCTAGATGTTACATAATTGTAATGAGGGAATTCAATGTCCAAGATATTTTTACCAAACCAGTCAAATTACAATCTTAGTGAGTAAACATTTATATATGTGAATCTATTGAAATACTGGACCAATTGGTCTACATTTAATTTTATCCTTAGTAAACAAGACTTCAGTGTTTACCATGAAGACTAAAACCTAAAGGACTTTATATTCTTAATGGAGATCTAACCATTATTGTGGAGACTTTGTCTATATGTAATATTTATACTATGTTATGACCAGGAAGGTCAAGACGTTATCATTTTTTGTCAAGATTTGCTTAAATTTTATATCTTGAGAGTGGTCGCTCTCAAGGGTTAGGGTTAAGAATCGAGCAAGTGGTTGTAGCTAAGACTTGGGTAGTTATGTGAAAGTAACTTAGGTGTTCGAGTAAAAAATAACTAACAACCCAGATGAGTTACTTAGTGAATCTTCACTTTCTAATGAAGGATTCTATAATAAAACTAAAACACAGGAAATATGAGATTATTATATGAAGAAGTAATATTCAGTTTAAGATTAATATTTTTTAATATATGCTAAAATTTTTGTTAGTGCTTTTGGTTTGTGACTAAGTGAATCTAGTCGATGACAATAAGTCATCAATAACAACTACTTGTGCATAGAGTGGGGGATCATATAATCTCAAGGGAGCCTTAATACTAAGGACTTGAAAAAGTGGCAATTTCCAAGGCCCAAGTTGTTATGTGAATGTAACATGGGTGTTCAATTCAGGAAACCTTAACCAATCAAGATGAATTATGTCTTTAATGAAGTTATCACTTTTAAAATGAAAACTGGTATAAGTTGACCATTTGTCAAATAGTAGGTTTGGGTTAAAATAAGGCTAGTCAAGGTTCTCCAAGTCGAGTAGGGTGGGTGAATGAACTAATCCACTCATAAGTAGCAGTTGAATATATTTCAAATACTTTGGCCAAAGTGAGTGCAATAGTCTCTGCTTACACTTGTCAGTTCAATGTGACCCAAATTTTCTTAACTAAGATTAGAGATGTCATACATAGTTGGAAGGTATCCATAGTTGTTTGATGATATTGGTTAAGTAGGGCACAACACTAGAAATTAGATGGAAAAACTAAGAGGGTTCTTGACTATACCCTTCGTTGAAGGGTGAGGCTACTTCTAGTTAGGAAGGTGTGTGGGGGACTGTTGGTTCGTGGTTGGAGGTAAAGAACCTGGGTGATTCTCTCCCTCTTGTAGATGACATGTCGAGTCTTGGAAGATAGAATATATCTAGATATGGGAACTTTGACCTTGTACCTCAAGCTAATATTATATCTTATTTAATTGAAAACTTCATGTTGAAATGTAAAGGAAAAATATTGTTTGTTCTTTTCAATTTGAAAAGCAAGATAAGATGTTATGAAATGTTTATATAATCAATTATGTAGTTGCATTCTCAGTTATTGTGATGAAAATTTTATATCTCATTTTTCATATGATGTTATTTTATTATTGCATGGTAAATAAAACCAAGTAAATTCTTATAGAAGGAGGTGGTTGTTACATATGCTATCAAAGCTACTGGGTTCAAAACTTGGACCTAAGATCTCATTGCATAAGATTTTCCACAAACATTATCAATAGCTAATTTTTGAAATGTTCTTATGCTAGAATGATAGGAAAAAAAGAACAAGGAAGGCAACAAGAAAGTCATTTTTTTGAAATTTGTTTAACCCTAGGACTAAGAAAGAGTCTTCCCTAGAGATTAGACTCCTTAACAATATTAGCTACACGAGAGGTGCTTGGATGGATGAATCTAAGATATTGGTTGATGCACTCAAGTATATCAGGCTAGAGAAGAAGCAATTAGATATAGCAACTATGAATGCCAATGTTTTTATCTCTAAGGTTAAACTAATCAACCCTTTAGCTCATAGGGAGATGCCCTTGGGTTGGAATGCACATGTGATTAGTAGGAAGGTTATGGATGAGTACCTGCAAGTACATCCACCTTCCAAAGTTGATTTAGTTGATTCTGAGGGTGCAGAAGAACCCAAGAGGATTTCCCTATCTGTCAGTGACTTGTAGTCGTGAGATGTCAGATTTTTGTAATAAATATGAATATTGTGTAATCCATCTATAATATAGTAAAAGAAAATTTGGAATTTTTTTGTCAAAACCTCTCTTTTGCTAATAATTGAATGTATGGAAAACTCTTGAATGTGTGTCAATTAATACCAAAATTTGGGAAACTAATTGAATTAGATAAAATGGAAACTTTAGGTGAAGTAGGATTTTGAAATGGTTCAAACCAGACCCGAATCTGAAGGAATCCAAGAGGTAACAAGAACTTAGGTGGAGCAATGTTAGTTTGAATTTAAGATTGAATTACCAATATGTTCAGTTAAAGTAAACTTGTATGGAGCCCTTTGGATTCTATGACATCATCAGAAGGATAAATTGGTAATGGAGACATTGGGCTAGGGTGGAATTATTTTTCCAAGATTTTTGAGTGGTTGGATGACCTAGGAAATGAAGTATTCTGGGAAGGAAATTATAGAGAGGTCAAGATATAACAAATATTTATCGTTCAGTTAAAAAGGGCTAAGCAAAAAGGGTGTCAGCTCTTAGTAGTTAAAATGGAGGAAGTAGAGGAATCAAAGAATAATAGTGAGGTCATCTTCCAGGATGACTAGATGTTATTTGAGTCTTGGAAACTCCAAGGAGTGGGAGACAAAGATTTCATGGATCAAGAAAGATCAAACATGGAGAAGTAACCTTTTCCTCTAAACTTCAAGATGCTTTTCTAGATGAAATACCTAGATTACCACCCAACAAAGCCTTGAATTCTCCATTGGTATAATTCCAAGATTTGAACTTATATCCAAGCTCCTTACCAAATGACCACAACAAGTTGTTGGGGTTGAAATATCAGATGCTGGAGCTATTAGAAAAATATTTGTAGGGTTAAAAATATGTCATGATTCATTTGACCAATTAAAAAAAAGAGTTAACTTCAAGACCAATTTCGAAAGTGCTTGATCCATAACGCTAATTTGTGATCAACACTGACGCCTCAGGTGAAGAGATAGGTGGTGTAATTTTGTAATAAGAGTGGTTATTGCCTATGAGTCTGGAAAATTAAGACTATACTCCACATGATCTTGAACTAACAACAATTTTGTAGGCATTGCAATGTAACAACATTATATGTTTAGGAAACCCTTGAGTTAAACTCAAACCACCAAGTTCTTAAGTACTTGTTTAACCAACCTCATCTAAATGCTCACTAGAAAATATGGTTAGAGCTAATATTTGAACAATATTTTGAGATTAGTTACATTAAGGGCAAGGAAAACTGAGTTGTGGATACTCTAAGTCAAAGGAGGCATAACTCCTTGATGATCTCTATGAAAATTATTGCAAAAATTAAGTGTTGCAAAAATCTAGGGAGACAAATACTATGAGCAAGTCAAGCAAGCTCTCATGGAAAATTTGCGAGAACCAAGATACATGATGGAATTAATTTTGGCCAAATAGGCTATTGAGTTTTAAAGGAAGAATGTATGTGTTGAACCCTTAAGAGATAAGGAATATAGTGTGGAGAGAGGTTCACTTTGCACAATTTTTAGGACATCTTGGTGCAACAAAAACTTTTGACTGATGTAAAATAACTATATTTCTAGAAAGGAATAAAGAAGGATGTTGCAAGGTATGTAGCAGAGTGTTTTCCAAAGGGTGAAAGTAGAACATCATCACTAGATAGGAATTTTATACCCTCATGAGATCATAGAATGAAAATGGTAGATCATTAGCACATATTTTGTGCAAGGTCTTCTTATGTCTAGAAATAGGCATAATGTAATATTGGTAGTGGTAGATGGACTCACCAAGGTAGCCATCTCATACTCGATAATTTGAAAGATGGAGCACCAGTCATAGCCCAAAATATTGGGTAAAAGTATTCAGGTTTCATGGTGTTCCTGAGAAGATTATCTCAAATAGGGACACTCATATGACTTCAAGGTTTGGTAAACATTATTCACCTCACTTGGAACTTAGTAGAACATAAGTTCAACATATAATACAAGTACTAGATATACAGTCAGTTGAAGAGAGTAAATCAAGTACTAGAAAGCCTATTGCATGGATCAGTAATACAAGTGGGAGGACTATTTTCCGCTTGTTTGCATATAATAACTTATCATTTTGTAATTTAAAATGGTTCCATTTGAAGCATTATATGGAAGAAAGTTCTAAACTCCTATAAGTTGGGAAAGCTAAAAGATAGAATTAGCCTTGGTCCAAAAATGCTATTAGAAATGGAAGAAAAAATTAGATAGATCAAGAAAAGGTTAGTAAAGGAAAATGATAGGTAGAAAAGCTATGTTGATGTTGAGTGAGTACCGAGATAGTTCTTAGTAAGAGAAAGAGTGTTCAAATTGTGTAGGATCTAAGTGTATATTAGCAAGGTCACTTAGAGAAAGGTCCAGTGAGACCAGATCATAGAGGACGGTGCTATGAGGAAGGAATATAATGAGATCAAATAAAAACTAAGACTTTTTCATTTTTTTCATTATATGTTATGATACCTTACATCATCGGGGATGATGATTATTAAGGGGGGGGGGATATGTTACACCTTGGAACCCTTGATTTCCAAAATTACTTTTTACTTTATATGGTAATTGCTATGATGAAATATGAGACTATGAAATATGGAAACTTAAAAGCTATGATGAATTTATGCAATGTGATATGTTATTGCATTTAAATGAATTATTGATGAAAATTCAACAATATGATTATGATTCAATTATTTATGGCTAACTACTTGGTTG
>VDFB02354149.1:0-32056 GCA_007258455.2 Sequoia sempervirens
AAAAGCATAGAATTAGATGAATGAATCAAGGACACATGCATCATGTGAAATAAATGGAAGGAACATATGAAAATGTGAAATGAATGTATAATAACAAACCAAATAAGACACCTTAGGAGCTACTATGATGTAGTATAGATTTAGGGTGGTAGTATGGGAAAAATAATCTTTGTATTGTTACCCTAACCCTAAACATGATATGAAAGGAAAATTTACATCAAGTTCTATGATAAATAAGAAAACTCTAGATAAAAAATTATGTTGAGTAGGTTTTTCAAATTTGAAAAAAGAAATGGAGAAATAAAGCTTCCTTAAGGTTTACTGTAGCTTAATCAATTAAGAAAATTAATTAAATATAAATCAACATATATTTGATGATTTGTTGGATTGGAGTGGAATAAATGAGATATATTAGACATAATTGTAGATAGTGATAAACAAAGAGATAAATTTCTTAATTTTATGACAAAAGAATATTTGTTTATTGATGAAGATAGTGAGATTTGCATGCCTTGAAATTTAGAGATGCCCTAGATAATCATTTATGTGCATTGAAATCATAATATTTAAGCCTTTGCCTTGTGTAGAGTCAACTTTAATGTTTTAGGTCTAGTTCGTATCTAGGAACTCAATCTCTAATGATCTTTGGATTTTTTTCTATGAGTTCTTAGATAATAGAATACTAGATATTGATATCCTCTTTCACACTCTTACAGTTTTTATGTCAAGCTAGAAATATTTAAAAATACATTGATAGGTAACACACTTTAGATATGCACATGTATTCTAGAATAATTGCTAGGTGATTCAGATGCACTAGGATGAGTGTGTGTTCAAATATGGTAGATGCAAGTATGAACATGACTATTCTTAAATGCTCATGCATTGAAAAATCCCTATGTTTTATGTCATGTATCTTATCTTATGTATGTAATGAATCCAAATTCACATATTTTTCTTTATGAACATAATATCAAATTATGAAATGTTTATGCATAACCAACTTGTGACAAAAATGTGAATATCGAGACCAATCAACTAAAATGTTTGATTTTTCCTATCCATTTAAGAGGATCAAGATCTTGATTATGAGGATGACCTCACAACTATAGACACAACTTAGTATAGATAGCCAAGTAGAATAAATATTTGAAATAAATTAGAAAAAGATTAGATTAATGATTAAAATCATACATATAATTCAGTTAACATGAATTTCCATGCATGTAAACATAAAGATAAATAATAATCATAAATCTAAATACAACTGTACACAAAAATACATTGTTTATAACTATATAAATATATCCATAATTACATCAAACTAAATACAAAACTAAATGAAAAATTACATGCATTTTTTCAACTTATGCATAATCCGCAAAGGGGCTCAAATTTCTAATCTAGCGGATGACTTTTCTCCCTACTCCAGGGGCTTGAAAATGAGTCTCATGCTTGCGTATATGGTGGAAAGGAAATAAGTCTGGCGAGTATGGAAATAAGTGGAATTCTACTCATTCCACTCTACTCGGAGCAGGTGCTGGATGATCTTCCTTAAGTAGTGTGATAGAATGTTCTCACACTTTTAAAATTACTTCAAAAGAACAAAAAAATCTTCTATAAGGAAATATGGTAAGAAAATAACTTGCTTGATATTATTATACAATAATGTACAAGAGTCTTGGTTATGTAGAAAAGGTGAAGGATATGATTAGACAAGACCATGACATGTGTGTTAATCTTGACAACTAACATAATAAGTATTAAATGACATAGAATAGAAGAAGTAAATAACAAAAGATAAGACAAAATCTAATTAATAACTAAGACTTCTAGAAAGATTCTTGTGACATAAGTAAGGTTAACATGTGAATAGGACCTACTAATGAATTAATTGGGTAAAATACTTAATTCACACCAACTATGACATGTTGTAATTCTAAGTTACAATTTTAAAGTTATAATAAAAATAAAGAATAATTATCTCTCAACCATAGAGATTAAAACAACATAGAATGAGAATAAGTCTATAGTTAGACATAATAAATGAAGAGTGTGAGATTTCAGGAAGTTGTAAGGTATGGATAAAAGATGTGGAAATGCAACTAAATACAAGATTAACAACATAGAGAAAACACCTAACTTCTCAAAACACTTTGTTATTTGTTGATATGTAAATATATTAACCAATTCTCTCAAAATGGTTTAAAAATGGAAAATAATATGGTGTGAAAATTTCACAATTATATTTTTCCATAGCTTGAGGTGCATGTGAATCATACAATGAACATGTATGTCAAAGTATGTATCAATTGTAGGCATACATATAATGGAAATATTCAAACATAAAGGGATATTTGAGGGTTCTAGATAAACTAATGGACCTTGTTGAATGTCATTGCCAAAGTTTAAACATAAAGGGATATTTGAGGGTTCTAGATAAACTAATGGACCTTGTTGAATGTCATTGCCAAAGTTTATACTTTGACACACACTCTCGATTGGAACCTTCAGAACTAAGGAATTAATGATTTTTGTCAAGAAAGTATAAATAAGGAAAAGCTACAATTTGAATCTTACTATTGGCAATCATAAGTAGTAGAGGAGAAAGGAGGAAATAGGGTTAAATAATTCTACCACGTGCAAAAATTTGTTATGCTCCACCATGCTTGGTAGTCACAAGACGACAAGGCACGTGATTTACTAGTGTGTCATGTGGTACTTTTTGGTGTGTTTTTGACACACCAACATGTTGGAATGATAAAAATTCCACTAATTGGAGGGTGAATATCCTTAAGAATCCTTATTTGTGCTCAACTTCCTAAAGTATCCTAGTTGGAGAGCACTTTGGTTGGTTTGTTCAAAGGGCTACATAGGAATATTAAGAGTCATCCACATGTAACCAAGACTTAATTTCATGTAATCAATCACTATTTAGCTAGTGTTAATATTTTAATTTAATTTTAAACACATTCATAAATTTTTCTTCAACTTATTAGATGTCCCATAATTAGTTTTTGATGTTGATTTAGATAAAAAGTCTTAAAATCCTTAAAACAATGATATTTCCCCTAAAATTAGAATTTTCCATTATAGAATTTGAAAAACTATCCATGTATAATTATTCTAATTGTAATAAATATAATTTTAATTTTTAGGATAGTGAAGTATATGTAAACTTATCAGTTTTATCATGCATAAGTTGAAGATCCATTTATACATTTTTTACCTCTTGTGAATATATATTTACCATAAAACCCTAAAACTAAATTTATCTATCATCGATATCAGAAAAATATGGAATGAAAGGGAAAAGGAAAAGGGTTAAAGAATATAACCATGTTAAAACCATCCACACATAATTTGGAAAATGGACAAAATTTGATGTAAATCAATCCTTGCTAGACCCATTATCCACATCTAACTTCTCTCTATAAATATTAACACATAAAATATTCATTCAATATCTTTACTAAATCCTTATTTTTAAATGATCCCACACACATGATGAGATCAATGATAGGGTATGCATCCAATCAATAAAGTATAGGTTAGCCTCCATTCCAATCTCTTCAAGATATTTTATAAAACTATATTATAAGAAAATACAGAGGTTTGTAACTCCCTCTCTCAACCATCCAATGTAATGCAAGTGCTCACCATCATTCTCTTTGAATATTTTTTTTTTCTCTTTTGTTATGCCTTATTTCTACAAGCACATCACATGGAAATTTAATGTATTTAAAATTTATTTCACCAACACCTCTTTAAGTAGACTACTACATTCTCCTCTAGATATGGAATAAAATAAACATTCTCCCAATTCCAACCAATTTAAGAACATATAAGTATTTAGGAAATCATCTTGAGAAACTTGTATTATCATCATAGATAAACAAAAGATTTGAATCATATTCCACATGCTATGTGTCACCATTGAAAGGTTCACATTTTTCCATGCCATATAGTACTCTTTTAATTATTTGAGCCTCCATGTTATCTATCCTCATTCTTAAATAACCTCCTACCACTTCCATCACCTAATGGAATGTTGGTACATTTTTCTACTATCTTGTTGATTTTAGGCATTTTTTAATCTCTACTTATACCTTTTTCCTATATAAGACATCCAATGAGGGCTTGATAGAAATACCTATTTAGTTTTACAATCCTCACACTGCTTAATTTAGTAGCCTACCACAACTACAACCACATCTATATTTTTAGCTCTTAGAAGGAGTAAAATTTTTATTAGGATATCAAGTTTTGTGGGGATGAATTATTTGATGTACTCAAACCTGAGAATATTGTCTACAAGTAGGAGGAAAAGTCTTTTCTAGAACTTTTTTATTCCATTTTGAACAATCATATGACGAGTAATCTCATGTTTTTTCCCTTTCAAGCTATGTAAAATTTGAGATTTGAATTCTTCTATCTAACCATAAGGGTGATGTACCATAGTTTTGCATCCCTATCCTAGCTACCATTATTTACTATCCAAGGTCTTGGTACCAATGATCTCAAAAACTAAGGAAAATGAATTTAAAAGGTTCTCTATTTTGAAATGTTTTAAGTCAACACTAGATTATTTTAAATGTAAAAGATATTCAAAAGAATCAATTATAAAAAGCTATTATCATAAAAATAACTATACAAGAAAAGTTAATTAGGATACTAAATGTGACTTTGTATTTCAACCTCTCTTTAGCTACAACCCTCTAGAAACATGACAACAATGAGACTTTGATATTTCTACTTATCCTTGTAATTGAATGAGAAGAAAAAATTATTTTCCTTAAATTTCCTATTATAAAAAGAGCATTAAGCAAGGCCATTGGTGCAGAGCACTGGCAAAGTTGGAGCACCAAAGGTTTAAGCTTTATTTGGAGTTTTTGGTTGAAGTTTAATTTTGTTGTGTTATGTAAGGTCTTGAACACCATCTTAATTGTGTTTGAGGACTTTTTCTTCTTAGGTTAGAAGTGGTGAATTTGAATAAGTTTTGGAATCCTTTTTGTGGTGGTTTCCTAAGCTATAGACCAAAGTTGCAAAACACACTATGTTTTACAACAACAAGTTTTTGGCCATTCTTAGGCTCGAAAGAGGAAACCTAACTATTTCCAAGGATTGTAAAAGGGAGCTCTTGACCTTTGAAGAAGGTTGGTTGCTTTGGAACATTGGCAGTTTTTGAGATTAACAAGAAGACAGTGAGTTTTGGGTGTAAATATACTGTTTTTCTATTTTTGCTTTTGCAACAGCAGCTATATGAATTGAGCAAAGGCATTGGTTGGTTTGTTTAGCATGTAGAGAATTATTTTGAATCACTCTTGTGGCACATTATATAGCGATTTCATCATTGCTTTACATTTTTGTAAATTCTCTATTTTCTTCTTTTTGTTGTTTTGACTGGAACTGTGTAAAAAATGGAGTTCTAGGTTGCATTCCCTCCATACCAGGAAGTATGGAATTGTTGGGAACATGGTCAGGCTCCATCTCTATACATATCTTAGTGGTAGGATTCATTTGGGTTCTGGAATCATGATTAAAGTCTTTCCCTAGGCGAGTTTGTGGATACCCGGCTTGGAAAGACAGTTATTTGCTCAGTCCTAACGTGGCAGGGGTGATGAATCTTTGATAAAGCAATGTGTGCAGTGGTTGCAGGAGCCTTCATAAAGGTTTTCAAGAAGGTAGAGTTCTTGACTGATCATTTGTAGGTTGGAAAGAGTAGACAGACCAAGAAAATGGTCTATAAAACCCTAGTTTTTGGAGAAACCTGAGTTCTGCCTGTGTACGGACAGAGAGGGTCCCAAACCCTAAAAATCTTAAAGAGCTTGGGAAAAGAACTAGGGTGTTAGAAGGGAGTTTGGTACAATCTCATAAAGGGGAGGAGTTCTAACCAGTTTACTTGTGCAAGGAGGCCTAAAAGGGGCTCAAGGCTAGTAGCCCTGCCCAAACCCTAGACCAAGGTTTTGTGACAGCGATGGAGAAGTAGTGAATGGAGGTTGAACAAGAATCTTCCCAAGATAGTTTTGAAGCCATGGAAGCCTATACACACCCCTGCAAACAAGTTAGGAGGCATTAGAGGTTATCTAGTCTTTAAAAGGATTAAGGGCTAGGGAGAGTGAGAGAGGAAGAGCACCAAGTTTGGCTTGGTAGCAGCAAATTAGAAATGATAGCAGGGTTGGCAGAGGAACCAGGGGTGCCTAAATAGCATAGGACCTATAGGTTGAGTGGTGGAGGAAGTGACAGCAAGGGGTTATCAAAGGTGAGACCCGGAGCATTGAGTCAGTGATGATTCAATCCAACCCTGTCTCTATCACCATCATCTTCATTCTTAGAACTTAAGAAAAAAGAACTATCATACACCTCAACTTTCATTTTAAGAGAACCTCCACATGCTACAATATCTAATAAAACCCACTCCATAAAAATGATGAAGCTCATGAAATAGAGAAGGTGACATGGGAAATTTCATGATATGGGAATGCAAAAAAAGGGAGAAAAAATACATTAAAAGATATAATTTAAAACAAAACTACTCTATTTGAGAAACCTCTGCTTGAGTGATTATTGGAAATTCACCCAAAACCTTTATTGAACTCAAGAAAAATGATATTGCGTCAAAATATGTATGTGGATGCTCTCAATTCGTACATCATAACATTAACATTCTTTGGATGATAAAAATAAAAAAGAATATTTAATTAAAAAGTGGATAATAACACGATGAATAAGTGGTTGAATTTATAGACTTTTAAGAATAGAAATTAATGGATAAGGTTTAATCTTGGATTGCACATATTATGGAGTCAATATGGAGAAGTGTGAATTATTGAGTAGTTGAGAATTATTTAAAATTTTAATTAAAATAATAATTATTTCTCAATTGGATTTGATAAGGGATTAAGAAGAAGATAACTATTTGCATGAAATAGTTAACTAAGTGCATGGAAGAGTGAAGTAAGTTCATGGAATAATTGACATTGTGTGAGGGAGTGAAATTATTGCATGGATTAATAGATTGAATAGATTTATGAGTTAAATAATTTTGATCAATTAGTTAACTAAATGAGATTAAATTTGAGAATATAATTATTTATTAAATAGATAATTAGACAATATGAGGTAGAATTTGGTATTCATTTAATTTGATGGATAATAGGTGAAGAAATGAGTATATTTAATTAATTACTTTAATAAATAATTATTGATCATTTTAATTAAATAATAATTATTAATCAAATGATTATGAAGGTGAAACATAGAAAAAGGTGATCCTAAGTCTAATACAAAAAACCTAGGATGAAATTCCTTTTTCTAGGGATTCATTAAGGATGCAAATCACTAAGGTGATTAGATTGACTATCAACCTTGTAGGTGAGTCAATTAGACCTATATCTACATCTTTTTGGGGGTTGTATGTGAATTGGAATTGATTTTCCTTGATTAACCTAATTATAATATGTGACCTAATATAAAAATGCTAGATTCTAATAATTGATAGACTACAATAGATATTTGCAAGCAGAGAAGGGCACAGTGATGTGTGCCTATCCTATAAATTTGGAGTCAACCTAAATAGGAGGGAAATGTCGCCATATGGTGTCTATCTCCTTGCACATATATCTCAATTCTATTATCATGGTCCTCTGACATCGGATTTGATATTCCTAATTCCACTTGAAAATTTGTTAGATCACTGTTAGATAATTATGTACGCTAGTTTTCATGGCTTGTCAATGTGTAGGAATTTGAATGCAACAAAGGAAAATGGATCTTCAAGGTTCCTTCAATATTCTCCAAAGCTAAAGTCTGTACATGTTCAAAGATAGAAGAGAGGTTGTTCCATTTAGGGGTTTTCCTTAGCCCAATCCCGTGTTAGTGTTTCCACTTCCACAATGGAAATGTCAATAATAGAAAGATAAATGATAAGAAGGAATGATGAATCAAAAAAGTACTAGAACTCACCACCCTTCAATGGCTTCCTTGAAAGACTAAATTCATGCACATCACCTCAAGGCCTTGGATCTTGCTTTAATTTATTGAATTGCTCGAAGACCTACAAAAAGGTTATGTTGGATACTTTTAGAGGCTAAGGGGGGAGGAGAGGGTTAAATCAGTCTACAAAGAACTTGTCCCCTTCTAAAACTTGAAACTTTCAGCACAACTCAAACTCCTTTAGCAGATAAAGATATAACTTTAACCAAATAAATAATAAAGAAGATTATAGAAATAAGAAGCCTTAACACCTTCTACAAACTTAACCAATGAAAGATATAATAGTAATCAGATTAGAAACAAATAAATAGAAAAAGATAACACGCACATGCACAAGGAGACACCAAAATTTACGTGGAAATCCCAATGATGGAAAAACCATGATGAGAGTTAACTCATAATATAAGGATCACTACCAAAAAGACTTGCTGGACTTGGCTCACTACCTAGGAAAAGATACAAATATGACTTGCAACACTGAAGTATCAACCCAATCTAGGAGAAAGTTACATGGAATTGATAAGATTGACTATCTTAGAGCAAGATACAATGAGAACTTAAGGAATTACAAATATTTTCAACACAAATCTCTGTTGACCAAGGTGTTCAATCACTATTGAGCTTTTCTTTCACAATCTTTAGTACTATCTCTGCTAGATATTCAATATGAGTTGTACACACTCTTCTTCACACTTGTACACATTTCCATCTTGTTGCATTTGGAATGATCTTGCATTTATATTCACTAGAAAACTTCAACTCTTCAATAAGGTCGAGAATGAATATGTATTGTAATGTGAATGCTTTGATGATGAAAATGATTTACATGATGCTAATGGATTTTATGTGAATAGAAAACTACCTATGTGATGTACTAGCTGAATAAAGGAATAGGTTCAAATCTCTGGAAGAGAGGGGGAGTATCACTTAGGAGAGGAGCTTGGTCTGATAACCCTTTATGAGGCTAACTAAGAATTCAAACACTCATACCCTAGTTGGTCTAGTCGAGTTAGGATAGTCATGAAATGGTAAGTAACATCTTGTTAGGGTTTGAGTATGTTTGTACTAGAATGCATTTTTAGTCTTTGAATGTTCCTATTTGAGTTTGTGTGATTTGGTCTTCATGTCGAGTGAAAGTATTTATTCATATATTCATACTTACATGTTGTCGATGAAGTATATACACATTTAATGTATATATGTCGATCAATGGTTATGCGTATAAGTGTTTTTATAAAGATATGGAAATAATAATATGATGTATATGTATATAAAGTATACATATTAATATATATTTATATATAATAATTTATATACGTAGTGTTATTATTAATGAAAGGTGGAAAATTTGTGTTCTTTTCTAGGGTTTACGACCTAGAATGATAATCTTCACTCTCTCTCATTCAAGAACAAACCCTAGAGATCTCAATGCAAAGGAGAAAGAGATCTTGCAATAGGGTTGTCCTAGGGGTTGAATATAAACTAATGAGGGGTTCACCACCAAGAAAGAACTTGGAAAGACAAATGCAATGCAAGGTGCAATGTTAAACCCTAGTTCAATGCAAACTTTAATTAAGTGACCTAAAAATCTAAATGAAACAAAACATAAAGCTACAGAATGAAATGTGTGCACCTGGGAATCTAGAGATGAATGGAAGGAGGTCTGAAACACTAGAAATTCTATCTCTAATGTTGACTGGGACTCATTCATCGAGTTGGGTGAATCAATCCAAAACCTAGGTTTCTATGAGAGAATAGGAATCTACCAAATGGGTATCTGAATCTGTAAAAACCTAATTTTTGACCAAAACTGGGACTCATTCACCAGAAGTGGAAAATCAATCCAGTTGGGGTTTTCTAGAACTTCAAAGTTTGAATCTACTCTTCTCAATCTACTCAATCTGCTTCTTCAGGTTTCTAGATCCGAATTTCTGTAACTCAACCTATAGGTGTTCTCCAATGTTCTCCAATTCTTGATGACACCTTTGACAACTTTATCCAACCTTTCTCTTCAATGTTTCTTCAATCTAAACATGCAAATCACACACTAAAGAGAGGGAAAAATGTTTTTTTATTAGTGGATTGGGGTTTTCCTTGGTCAAACCCCATTTTGGTAATCAAACCTTGAAATAGAATAAAATAGGAATGGAGAATGATGAATGAACAAAATATGATGTTGCAACTCACCAAAATCTAACAATAAGGTGCTACAAACATGTATGAAATGGCTCCAATGGATTTAGATCTTGAATCTTACATTAAGGTGATAGATCTTGAATGAAGTGCTAGCTTGAATCATAAATTCCTACATCACAATTGTTAGCTCACAAACAAACATGATGCATGAAATATTTGACATGATGATTGATACTTGAATAATGCTCTAGAATGCTTAATAATCTACCCTTGAAGACTCTTGAATTATCTTGTGAATGCTTATATGCACTTGTGAACTTGAACTTGCTTTTATGAATGCTCTCACAAAAGTCTTAGGTGAAAGTGAATGAAAGAACCTTGTATTTATACTTAATTATGCGAGAATTCCCAAAATTACCACACTACAAGCTAGCATCAGATCTAGGAGGATAAAATCCTACCAAAAATTTGAATGTTATTTTGGGCCACACGAGACTCATTCACCAAAAGTGGCAAATGAGTCCCATTATTCATAATGTATGGGACCAAAAAAATAAAAAATGATTTGAAAGGTGTGAAACCAGGTTCAGAACCAAAAAATCTAGGTAGGACTCATTCACCCAAGGTGGCGTATGAGTCCTAAATCACTAAATTTGGGGCCATTCGACTTGAAACACTTCAATTTTGATTGGGTAATGATTTGTGTTAGGATTATTGTCGAAAAGATATATTAAATGAGACTTGTCAATGCAAAATAAGGCCAATTAAAGCACAAAGAAGCCCAAATATTAATGAACACCCTAGAAAAGTGTGAAAGTTTGTTACAAAACTTTACAACACTTTAAATAAGGAAAGATTAAGGTTTTTTTTAATTAAAAAGAGGTTTATTATTTTTAGTTAATTAATAAAACCTTAGAAAAGTGTGAAAGTGTGTTACAACACTTCACAAAACTTTAGCAAGTTACCATTTAAATTCATTAGTTCAAAAGGGCCCAAGACCTAATGTGAATGCGTTAGAAACATTACAACACTAAATCAAGGCATCATTAGGCTCAATTCTACAAGGAGGGACCAAACACGTGTGAAAAGGTCGCTGACGATATTTTTCAACACTACATTTAGCCCCCACTTTAGTGAGAGGATGGACCTAATTCAAAATCACACTAAAGTAGAAAAACTCACTTCAAGAGGGGTCCAAATGTACCAATGTTGGTAAGATGAGACGGCAATGATTGAGAGTGGTGATCAAGCCCCCAAGATCAAGATCCCATGGAAAACCAACATAGGTACAAAAGAACACACATGAAAATGATATAAAGAGCATAACAAAGGAAAAAGCATGCACTATTGAAAATGAAAAGAAAAGAAATAAAATAAAAGGATTGGATCAAGCTTCAAATATTTTTCCATCATGATGTGGATCAAATCTAGGTTGTTTTTCCAAAAAATGCAAGCTTATGAGCCGAGGCAACGAAACTGTAGGTTGTCCACTAGGTGAGGATTTGAAAGAGGTGAGACACATATAAACATGATTGATATGCACTCACACTCACACACAAGTGGCTAAGGGAAAGTCATGCCTCGGTTGGGCTTCCCATCAAAAACCATGCCAAAGTTATACCTCCTAATAAATTTAATAAGGTGCCACACAAAATTATTTTTGAGCTTCATGAGGCAAGTAAAACTTCATATGCTTTGAGCTCATGAAAAATACACTTCGAGCTTTATGAGGCAAGAAAAAGTTCGTATGCTTGGAACTCATGAACAAGAAAGATGGATCTATAGGCATGCAAGGTGGCCATATAACATAAAATGCAACAATAAGGAAAATTCAAAGGAGCCTTGCTTAGTTCATGTGAGGTCTCTAACTTAGGGAACATTGTCCCTAATGTCTCAAAGAGAGGACCAATCAAAGAATAAAAGATTCACAACTTAGGGGATGCAATGTGTCACATCAAGCCACTAAGAGGAATGTAATATGCTAAGAGAGATAATGCTCTTGAAAGACATTACACCTGATGTCATCCACAAATAAAAAAACACATTGTATAAATTAAGAAGATTGCACCATAAACCATGAAAAAGAAAAATGCAAAAGAATAATTCTAATGTATGCCCTCACTTTAAAGAAATTTCTAAACACCTTACTATGAGCAATTACTTTAAAGTAGCAAATGAAAAATGCTAACAACAATAAAAGGACATGAGAGCTAACTTTGAAAGCCCTATGCCAAGTCATATGTTTCCAAGTAAAGCTACGTCATGCAAATGAAAAAGAGAAAAGGGGTTGCCCCAAAAAATGAAAATCCAAACACATAAGGGATCTATGGATTTGGGGTCAGTATGTTCTTTCTACAATATTTTTTAGAGAGCTCGAAACTATCATCATTCCCCAAATACACATAGAATTGGAAGAATAACACAAAGAGAGTGAAACCAAAGAAAAACCTCTTGGGTCAACATGGATGAGACATTAATGCCTTGATGCCTTGCATCATCCCCAAAAGGAAAAACTCAAGACAAATGAAAAAAAAAAGGAAAATAAAATCTTTTGGGTCAACATAGAAGAGACATGAGTGTCTCGATGCCTTGCATCATCCCCATAAGGAAAACACAAGACAAACAAGAAAGATAAAGGAAAAGTGAAAAGATGCATGCCATAAAGAAGAATCAAGGTATAAATAGAGGAATACAAAAAAGAGAACGAGATACAACAGTACGGGTGATCACAATACGCACATGCAATCACACAAAAGAAAAGAGACGTAATGAAAAGAAACTAGTAAGGTACATGTGAGTCAACCTAAAGAAGGTCATCCGCATCCAAATCATGTTCATTGTATACCGAAGGTAGACAACTAGCCAAATGGACAATAACAAGTTCCAAACTAGATTCATCACTAGGTTCAACATTCTTCTTAGGATAATTGTCGTTTAAGCTTATGGAAGGTGAAAACAATGTATTCAATTCATTATGCACCTCTACATCAATTTTAGTAACTTCTTCATTGTCATCTAAATTAATCACAATAGGATGTTAATGATAACATCTAAAGAATGGTTCAACTCTTGTTGTGGTTGTTGTATTGGGTTGTTTTGTTTCAGGGCGAGGGTGGAGTCATCATGTATTGCTTTATTCGAGTTTGGATTTTCATTTACTTTGTTTATTTCTTCATGCAACCTATGAGCAAGGGCATGAAGTCTATTCCTACGCTCTCTAGCACCTCTATTTCTTTTAGTTCGGTTTTCAAGTTGCGTTTGTGTAGGAGTAGGTTGATCAACCATAGGTTTCTTTTCTTCCCTAAAGGGATGAATAAAAGGAACCACATGGGGTTGTTCAAACACTTTCTCTTTGACTACGTAAATTTGTTTTATTCTAGGAGGCAAGATGGGGTTGTTTTCATTGCCTCTTGGTCTTTTGTAGGAAATAGGTGAGGGTTTTGTCTTAGGTGTGTCTTGGTTGCTTAGAATCTCTTTAGACTCAATCATGGTTTCGTCTAGAATGGTAGATTCAGTTGTGGATGGAGACATGTTTCAGAGGGATAATTCAACTATTTTATTTTCCTTGAACTTTTGATAGAAGAGGAAAAATAAGTCTTCTCGAGCATTTTTTATAGGTTCTATAGGCTCATGCCAAAAGAAATCTAAGGAAAAGTTTCCTTTGGAGGACAATAGGTTAAAGCCACTATGATGGACAGTAAAGATTTAATTTTCAAAGGGAAACTTTAAGCATTTATGTACGACTGAAGGGACCACATTGATGGAGTGAAGCCATGGATAGCCTAGCTTCACACAAAATTGGTCTGACTGTGGGATGATGGAGAATGAGATATCTAATGTTTTTGATCCTATTTGCAATGGTAAGGTGATCTATCCTATCGTAGGGAAAGCAAAACCATTATGCATATTGATCTATGCTTTTGGTTTATCATATATACCTTGATAGAGTTCATACAGATGTAAGAATTCCTTGGTGATCACATTCTCTCCATAGATGGTATCTATTATTATCCCATTAGTGGGCTTGTCACAGATTCATCTGACTATGTAAAGAGGATCATCGGGTGCATTTTTAATTTTATCTTTAGAGGGGAAAGAAATTTCAAAAGGATTTTTAGTTCAACCCTTACAAGATTGAGTTTCAACGAATGCAACCAAACCATCGAAAGGATTTTGTTCTTATTGCTCAGTATCCATAAGAATTTTTTGAATTGTATCTATGTTCTCATCTTCTGTGTCAACACTCATCACATCATTCATTGTAGTTTCACTAGCTTTGACAAATGAAATATTATGGTTAGGAATAGGGTTGGTAAAATTTTGTAGGTTTTGGTTGGGAGGGGCAACAAACTTATTGCTTTGATCATTAACACCTCCAATGAAAAGACGACCGAAATCAATGAGGTCTTGCACAAGATATTTAAGATGCTTACAATATTCTATATCGTGTCCATTTTTTTGGTGATAATGGCAATAAGAATTTGATTTTAAGTTCAATGGTAAAGGCTTATTAGGATTAGGTGTTTTAATAGGAGGAAAGGTAATCATCTGATTTTCTAAAAGTTTGGACATTGTGTTATGAAGGGTGTCGGGTAAAGGAGTGAATTGTCTTTTCGGGTTCCCATAGCTAATGGGTATCATGGCCTTAACAAAAACTACTTGGTTATTGACATTATGAGTTTTTTGTTGAAGGGGATTGAATTGAAGGAACACTTTGTTCTATTTTCTAAAAGGTTGGGATTTGTTTTAGTTTGTGGGCTTAGATTTCTTAGTACAACTAGAGGTGCATTTTGTATCTTGACTACTAACCAAATTTTGATAATCAGGAAGGGTAGTACACAAGTGCATAAAAGGAGGGAAATTTGATCATAGTAAGCTTTTCTTGTATCTTAATTTTCAACTTTTCTATGAACATATTTTGAAGGTTAGGATCAGGAACCTTGACATCGATTTGGGAATAAGCGATTGATAGCATGAGATAAAGTCAATTATTTTTTTGTCTTCTTTTTTCTTGCATCTCATCAAATCAGCCAAGATAATCTTAGGAGTCATATGAACTTGGAAATGGTTTAAAAATTCCTCAATAAGTTCATTGGATGAATGAATTAAGTTGTGTAGTAATGAAGAGAACCATTCCAAGGCAGCATCTTTCAAAGACCTAGGAAAAATCTTATCCAAGAGTTCATCATCAAGGAAAAAGTCACTACATAAGGTGGTATAGGCATTAACATGGTTAGAAGGATCTCCCTTTCCTCCATATTTCTCAAATATAGGTACCTCTACACCTTGTGGCATCGGTGTTTGCAATATCTCTAAGGATAATGGACTACTTTTGACATAATATGTAGGTGGGCCATTTTGATTTTGGTTGATATTGGATTTTATTTTTTAGGGATGAAACTATTTGGAAGTGTTGATTTATGAGCTCAAATCATTGCTTATGTTATGAGATGGAGGTGAAAAAGGTGAGTGGGTGTATGTGTTCGAAGGAAAAGTGAATGGAATGCTTATAGGTGGTAAAGTGGTAGGAGATATGACATGCAATTCCACAAAGGTACTAGGGATGCTAGTGGAAATACCCGAGGAAGGAAACACATTACTAGTTGGTTGCATTGTTATTGTGACTTGAGGGTTGGTATAGGTAGGGATAGATGCAATTCTTGTGGAAGGAGGAATTTGAGTTCATCCTTGGCTTGTGACATTTCTTGTAGGTAAAGGACAACCAGTGGTTGAAGTAAGGTGCTTTCCAAAGATTTGAACTATGTTTTTCAGAAGGTTAAGTCCATCTTCTCTTTCAAGCATGTGATGAATGGTGTCTATAGTAGGTATGGTAGTAGTTGAAATGTTTTCATTTTTCACTTGATGTTGTAGGTTTTCTAGGTCTTCATCAATTTGAATTATGTTTTCTTGCGAGACACTATCATTTCTTGTTTCAACATACATCACACTACTTGAAGGAAAAGAGTTTTTAAGGGTATGGTCCATACCTAGTGTACTAGTATTAGTACTAGGAGTGAAAAAGATAGACAACCCAAAATCCACAATGATTGTTCTATTGTGGGATGAAATTAGTCTCGAACTTTGTCTCACTACAGTATTAGCAATAGGACACCAAATACTCATACAAGGGCTACTAAATGGAAGATGCATGCAAATGCAATATAAGCTAAGAAAAATGAAATGAATATAACAAAAATTTTATAAACGCAAACATAAAGCTATAAACATCAAATAGAAACTCAGAAACAGAGCTTTAAATTCTAAAAAAATGCAGTGCAGAATGTGCACTGGGACTGATTCGCCCAGGGTGGCGAATGAGTCCCAATAGGGATTTTTTTCAAAATTTTCATAAAATTTTAATTGGTTTTTATGATTTTTATGTTGTATGATCTATGTATTAAGTGAAAATGTAGATTTTGTATAATTTTCAGTGAAATGAGATGCAAAAATGCAAGCTATATGATCTTTCAATAATGCAAAATTTGAAACCCTAGAATACCAATTAACTAATGAAAAATCCAATGCAATGTTAATGCAAGCAAGATCTAGGATGATAATGCACTCCAAATAAAAATTATGGCATTCTAAATCCAATTTGACCAAAATGAAATGTGGAAAATTGTATGCTTTTCTAGGGTTGAGGACCTAGAATGACAATCTTCACTCTCTCATTCAAGAACGAACCCTAGATATCTCAGTGCAAAGGAGAAAGAGAAATTTTAATAGAGTTGTCCTAGGGGATGAATATAAACTAATGAGGGGTTCACCACCAAGTAAGAAATTGGAAAGAAAAATGCAATACAAGGTGTAATGTTAAGCCCTAGTTCAATGCAAACTTTAATTAAGTGACCTAGAAATACAAATAAAACAAAACAAAAATGTACAAAACAGAATGTGTTCACCTAGGAATCTTGAGATGATTGGAAGGAGGTCTGAAACATTGGAAATTTTGTATTTAATGCTGACTGGGACTCATTTTCCAAGTTGGGAGATTCAGTCCAAAACCTGGGTTTTTGTGCGAGAATAGGAATCTTCCAAATAGGTATCTAAATCTGCAAAAACCTAATTTTTGACCAAAACAGGGACTCATTCACTAGAATTGGCGAATCAGTCTAGTTAGGGTTTTCTAGAACTTCAAAGTCTGAATCTTCTCTTCTTAGGCTCCTCAATCTACTTCAGGTTTCCAGATCTGAATATCTGTAAATCAACCTATAGGTGTTCTCCAATGTTCTCCAATGCATGATGACACCTTTGACAACATTAGGAATGTTGACAACTTTCTCAAACCTTTCTCTTTAATGTTTATTCAATCTAAACCTGCAAATCACACACTAAAGAGAGGGAAAAAGGTTGTTTTGTTAGTGGATAAGGGTTTGCCTTGGTCAAACCCCATTCTGGTAATCAAATCTTGAAATAAAATATAATAGGAATGGAGAATGATGAATGAAAAAATATGATGTTGCAACTCACCAGACTCTAACAATAAGGCGCTGTAAACATGTATGAAATGGCTTCAATGGATATAGATCTTGAATGAAGTGCTAGCTTGAATCATAAAACCCTACATCACAATTGTTAGGTCAGAAAAAAACATTCAATGCATGAAATATTTGACATGATAAGTGATGCTTGAATAATGCTCTAGAATGCTTGATAATCTTTCCTTGAAGACTATTGAATGCTCTTGTGAACTCAAACTTGCTATTATGAATGGTCTCACAAAATTCTTAGTTGAAAATGAATGAAAGGACCTTTTATTCATACTTAATCATGCAAGAATTCCCGAAATTATAACACTACAAGTTGACATCAGATCTAGGAGGATAAAATCCCACCAAAAATTTGAATTAATTTTGATTTTGGACCACACAGGACTCATTCACCCAAAGTGGCGAATGAATCCCATTAGGCATAATGTAAGGGACAAAAAATTAAAAATTCTTAGAAAGGTGTGAAACAAGGTTCAAGACCCAAAAATCCAGGTGGAACTCATTCGCCCAAGGTGGCAAAAGAGTCTCAGATAAATAAATTTGGGGCCATTCAACCTGAAACAACTCAATTATGATTGGGTAATGATTTGTGTTGGGATTACATTAAATGAGGCTTGTGGATGCAAAATAAGGCCAATTAAAGCATAAAAAAATATTAATGAAAACCCTAGAAAAGTGTTAAAGTGTGTTACAACACTTTAAATAAGGAAAGACTAAGGTTTATTTTGATTAAAAGGAGGTTTATTAGGTTCAGTTAATTAATAAAACCTTAAAAAAGTGTGAAAGTGTGTTACAACACTTCACAACACTTTAGCAAGGTACCATTTAAATTAATTAGTTCACAAGGGCCCAAGACCTAATGTGAATGTGTCAGACACATTACAACACTAAATAAAGGAATCATTAGACTCAATTCTGTAAGGAGGGCCTAAACAAGTGTGAAAATGTCCTTGAAAACATTTTTTGACCCTACACTTAATATATTTATATATGTTTGATAATGGACAGTTAATGTATTTGATAACTTTATGAAATGAATACATATTAATATACATGTATATATATATTAATGGTTATATATACATATAATATATATATAATATAAGTTGAAATACATTAAATATATACATTGTTGTATATATATGGATATTGATATCCTTATAGAAGCAATGATAAAATCTAATGTATCATAGTATATTAATAATGATCAAGGCTGTGCTAAAGTTAGTATTGGATGAAAGCCATAGGTGAAGAGGAAGGCTACGGTCAAACCACATGGGGTAATAGAGACATTGGAGTATATGGAAGCCATATGCATAGTGTAAAAGCTAGCAAGTTAATCTCAGTATGTTGCACTATAATGTGTATAAGAGAAATGAGGAATACTAAACCACTTGAATAAGTATTAAGACAACATTACCTTGTCTTTGTCCAACATAGATAATGCAAGAATGAATAAAGTTAGAATGCATTTAAAATGTTTGCATGATATTGATATTAGAATGGGTTGATAAGGCTTGTTAAGCCATATTTAAGTTCCTTAAAATTAGTTAGAACCTACCATATGTAATGTGTAGGAATAGAAGATTGTAGTTGGCACATAGGAACAATGCATAAGATATAAAATATGGTTTAGTGAATGTGTGTATGTGACACCAAGTCAAACATTGAATAAGACACTTAGGATTTTATTTGCTACTGTGTAAACATTTGAGAAGAAAGTTAATATTATTTAAAATCATTTTGAATTTTTCAAACCTACACTATAATTATGAGCACTAACATATGAATGTGGTGCCATATTGAAATTGTTTGGAATGCATAAGAGGTCTTTAAAATACACATGAGTTTGTAAATAGCATTAAGAATCAATCAAGAGCAAAGCTGGAAACATTATGTGAAGGAATTCAAAATTAGGAAACTTGTTTTGAGCTTGATGTCCCATATATCTAGTTGACTCAACGATTTAAATGGAGAGGACTGTGATGTGTTGCAAACCTATGAATTAACTTGGCGAGTCTTTACATGAGGTTAGAAAGGTGGTAGAAATGTTAACTTGTTTGTAGCAATTGGTTGATCTCAAATTAGTATAAATAGAGGCGCTCATTCTACCAATTGCTACACTTATCAATTTGATTTCCTTGTGTTATTCTACTACAATTTCTATGCAAAGTGAGTTGAGAATTTGTGAGTGAAAGAGTTGTTTTTTTGAGTTACTTTCTGATCATTGAGAGAATTGGTGAGAGTTAGAGTGGGATTAAGTTGGTCTTGAAGGGAGTATGAAGTGGGCTTGAGGAATTGAGCTAGGAAGGGAGTTTAATCAATTGGAGCTTTACACATGCATGCTAGTATCTATACCTTTGCCATTTATGTTGGAAAGGTTAAATAGTTTTGATTACTATATTAGAAAGGTTAAATAGTTATGATTACTATATTGGAAAGAAATGGTTTACAGTATGTAGTGATGCTTGATTATGCTTGCATGTTCTTAATTGTTTCCTGCTTCAAGATATAACCTACCTATTAGGTCAATAATTTTATATACCCTATATGGGAGTTTATATGATGGGTTTATATTTTGACTATATGTAGTTAGTCTATACTATATGAATGTAAAATGAAATGTGAAATGTAGAATATAATGATGTGTTGAGGTAACTTGACTTTGATAACTTATAATGCTAGGTAAATCCATGTGAACATTGAGGTTAGCAATTATATGGTAAGGATAGTATGATAGGCATATCGTCATCGATAGGATGTAACATCAAGCAACCATATTAATAATTTGTACATGATTGATCACTTGATTGTTACTTTACTTTCAAATGAAACCCTAGGTTGAAGAGTAACCTATTTGGTTTGGATATATTTAATTGATTATTTATTGAAACCCTAGATTGAGGTTAACATGTATTTGGTTCAAGGGTTGTTTGTTTGTTCACTGATTGAAGAAAATAGGTTTGGATTAACCTATATGAATTGATTGATCATTTGATTTTTGTTTATATCTTTGATTGAGGTCATTTATTGTTGAAGCTTTTACTTCTAATTGAATTCATGTGTTGAAGAGATTATAATTTTGACGGGATTAATTTATTGTCGACATTATACTTTTTGAAATAGAGTCATTTGATGTTGTGACACCATATGGTTAATTAGGTTATTCCTAGGGTTGGAATAATCCATGGGAAGGGGGATAACCTATGTATTTTAAGATACTTAGTAGCTATGTCGATTACATATGAGTTAATGCAAAGGTTATTCCTGGGGTTAGGATAACCCATGGGAAAGGGGATAACCTTACAATAGAATAAAAATAGTCAATACAAATCAAGAAGTTGTAATGGTGAATATAGATGACCCTCACTCAATGTATTGGGTGTTGAATATTTGGCCAAAGTAGTGTAGGTACCCACTGTCTACACTGTCTACTCATAGTCTATGTGATCCAAGTACATACTAGGCTAAGAAGATAATAGAAATAGAGGTAAAATTCATGGTAAGGTCTTGATATGTTGGACACATCACTATGCTCAGGAAAGGCTATATGAAATATGAGATTTCCAAACCAATCTCTTTATCGAAGGGAGGGCCATCTTCCCAAGTTTGGTAGATGTGCGAGGATTGTAGTAAGTCCATGGCTGGTGGAAAAGCACTTGAATGATGCTTCTCCTCATGTAGTTGGTGGCCAAGATTTGGGAGGACATTCTAGACCATTGGTATTTCTGATTCAAGAATTGAAGATGTACATTCCAACAATGGGGATAACTAGAAGGTATGCACCAAGGAAGGGGGTCATGTAGAATGTACATGCACCAATGTTGGTACATCTATATTAATTTGTATTTCTAGTTCATGTTAGCTTTTTGAAGCTATATATATAATCATATATCCATCTATATGGAAATTGTAAATTGTGAAATGTTATCTTAAATATATTTATGTAAAGTTAAATCATACTTATATTATTGGAATGATTCTTTGATTATGAAATGGAAAGTTTTGATAAAGTTATATTTAAAATGATGCATTTATTATTGAATAGAAATGAATTTTTTTATGGCTTGTAATGCTAGTAGCATAACTATTCACTATGGCTAAAACTTGTAAAATTACTAGGTAGAACAATGGACATGTTACACATGGTATTAGAGCTACTAGGTTCACCTCTAGAACCAATGAGCTCATTATATTAGTGATGCGTAAACCCTATCGAGAGATAATGGTTGAAAAGTTATTATACCAAGATGGCAAGAGGAAAAGAATGAAGGGGAAAAAAAAATGGAAGTTAAGATTCCTAAAAACTTGTTTAAGTTTGGGACTAGGAAAGTTCACCTCTAGTTGGAAACTCCTAAACCAAAAAAATTATTAGGATACACCTTTGGATTGTGAAAGATGATGCAACCTGGTTCGGTAGGAAGGTTATGAAGGATTAAAAATGAGTACCTTACCCTATGAAATAGTTTAAACAACTTTGAGGGATAGAAATGATTGAAGTAAATTAAATCCCTTATTGATAGCAACCTCTAGTTGCAAAGAGTCTAGGATTTTGGATTTAGTAAGGATACTATGAATCTATGAGTATGCATTATTAGAATAGAGCTAATTGATAACATAAATAGAAAACTTAGTTGAAGTAGAAAGACAACATTTTGTGAAATAAAATCAACTTGAGAGGTACCCAGGAGGAAGGATAACCCTTGATAGACTGGACTTAGTGTGAGGTTCAAAATCTTGAAATGATAAATAGATTCAAGAGAGAAAGTTGATACCTTAGAATAAGGGTAGAGACCGGAATGGTTAGAAAAGGAAGCAATATATGAAGAATAAAAGTAAGCATAATTTCACCAAATAGAATAGGAACGATCAATTTAGAGTTCTTATTCAAAAGGAGAAAAGAACCAAACAACCTTAGAGTGTTGAAAGTTATAAGAAAGTGGAATTACCAAGAATTTGGATAAAATTACTTTGAAAGATGATAAGAAAGTGGAATTACCAAGAATTTGGATAAAATTACTTTGAAAGATGATTGTAAGGTAAAATACTGCAAAGAAAATCAAACAAATTCAGACAAAGGGCTAAGTAAGAGCATAGATTGGTTGAAGTGCAAATTGGACTTAACAACTTGTCAATGAAAGTAAACTTATGTTTAGGAGATGTTCCAATGAATATGCTTAAAAGGATATTAGCATACATGGAAAAGAGAATTGCAATAAAAGAATAGAGTATCCCTTAAACTTGTTAAGTTGTTGATTATTGATTAGATTTTGTTACTAGGGATCCAATTGTTTATTTTGAGAGATTAGAAGGTGATGATGAATATAATTTTGGGAATGAAAAAGTATATTCAAGGAATACCACAAAGGGAGAGAAAGGCAAGTAATAATCAATCAGGTATCAAAATTCAACAACAAGGAATGATAAATCAATTCAACTTGGAGAAAGTAGATGATTGTTAAGAGTTCAAATTTAAGATCTAATGTTTTGGAAACCCTAAGGGGGGAAGGAGAGTAGATGTAATCATATAAGTACCCTTTTTAACAAGTATTAGTATTGTATCTGCAGTTGGAGAGAATTTTTAACCAAAGTTTTGAACTCAATGACCACAAAAATGTTGGTAAAATTAAGAGGTTAATTTATTGGAATTATTGGAGAAAGGTGGTGCAAAGTTCAAGGCTTATGAATAGTGAGAAAGAAATATTTACAACACAATTTTATACATATTTTTTTGGAAGAAAAATTGATGCTTTAGAAAAGGATAGGTAGTATGCTTGATCATGAAAGGAAATATTTATGTAATCATGAATTTGAGTTATTGAGAAATTTTCATGTTTGGAGAGTAGGTATGTAATAATTATTGATATATTTTGGAAGATAGTATCAAACTAACATGATTTAATGAGAAATATTACTCAACTAGTATAAATGGTCATCAGATGAAATAGATTGAGCTTACAATCATATTACAACATTGGGAATGCTTAGAGAGAAAAATAAATCCAAGTTATGGATGTCATAGGATGGAGTTTAGCTCCTCCAAAAATATCAAATCATTACATTTCAAGAATCAAATGTGGCATTAGTCCATGAAAGATTTTCTCACTAAGTAAGGATGGACTATTAAGTGTTAGAGAAAGAACCTAAGTATCAATTATTGAAAGATTAAAGAATGAAATGAGGTAAGTTGATATCATTTGTCAGATGGGGAACCACTATAGTTTGGAATGGGATAGAGTAAGATGTTTCAAGGCATGTAGCAAGTTGTTGTCCAGTATGCCAGAGGATGAAGAAAGGATATCGTCAATGACAAGACTTGTATACTCTCAAAGAATTATGGAGAGAAAGTTGTAGATCATAAGAATAGTTTCAAATATTTCTATGTCAATAAAAGTGACATAATGTTATGGTGCATAAACTCACCAAGATAACCAATTTTGATTGGAAAATTTGACTTATAGGATATCAGTCCTAAACAATAAACTATGTAAAATAGTTGCTTAATATTTTTGAGAAGGTTATCTCATATGGGAACAAGCAAGAAATGTTAAGGTTTTGTGTAAACCATGATAACCTTGTATGAAAAGTTTAATTGTGTACTGGATGGAGTAGCTAGAACTGGAAATGGGGCAATAATGCGGGGATCATGATGGGCCCAAAAGTGTGATATGATGGGTATGTGTGTAGAGTATGTGGCTAATGACCCTTTTTTAACCCAAAATTGATGAAACAAAAGGGTTTTTAAAGGAGATTCTCGACTTTCTACCAATATAAATTATGCTTTAATTTGAGATTTAATAATTATTATTCATTTTCTACTTGAATTATGACTAAAGTCCTAATTGATGAGATGATTGAAAAGAAAACTATAGCTTTCATACGATGTCACATTTTTTGAATATGAAACATGCATCACATTCTAGGCTTCACATACTATAGTTAAAAAAAATTTAATTTCATGAAGTTTTGACCAAATTAAGGTGAATTCTGACCTGAGGATTTTATGACACTTTAAGAATACAACCAAAAAAATCATAATTAATTATTTACATGGAAAAAAGAACTACAAAAATATACCATCACATCAGACATGGAGTTCTCTATATATCTAAAATATTATTAAAAAATATTTTTCATTTTATTTATTGTAGTTTAGAATTGGTTAAAGACTTTCACTTCTTATTTTTACTTGAAATTTAAGTACTCATTGAGGGAATTTCAATTTTTACCTAAATAGATTTTAAGAAGAATAAAAATGAGAATTATGGACTTTACAGAAAACTACATTCATTTCCATAGATTCTAATGTTTTATATTATTTTTGGAAATAATATAGGTAATTTATTCAAATTTTTATAGCAAGTAACTTCCTAACTCGATTTTCTAGAATTTTTTGCCACTTAGGGGTACTATTTTTCCTTAGTGTGACACTGCACATACAGGATAAAACACAAAATCTTGGAGATTTGTGGATTACTTTCTCTGTTATAACTATCATTTGAAATCAATTCTTTAGAAACTTATACACAAATGCTTAATAGCACAGAAAGAAGAATGTCCCAGCATTTCACATAACTTGGGAATAATTAACATTCAGAATATGTCAGCCACAATGTTTCCTTTATCTTAATATTATTTGTGATATTGTTTCACATGCTCACACATTAGGTTTGGGCCTTGTCTAAATAAGCCTAATTTTTTCATTAATTTTAATTGTTGTAATGTAGCATATTACCTTCACATTAAGTTTTGGGCTCTCTTGCATTTATGACCTTCATATCATCGCAAATTTCTAAATATACATGCTGCATCTAGAGGCTTATTTCCATTTGAGATCCTGACATAATCAACACATATACTTAATATCTCAACTCCCTGATATTTCCTCTATCTAAAAAGGCCTGATGGGACCCATATGCCACCTTTGGCATATGAGTCCCACCCAGATGGGACCTATATTCCACAGGTAGTGTATGAGTCCCATTTGGCCCCTTTTTATTATTTTGAACAAGAAATTAGGGTTTTGAATTAAAATTTCATGAATGTCAACATTTCAAGGGATCTAATAAATGGTAAGTTAGATAGAATGCCTATATAAATAAGGTTTTAAATCATTACTTCACCTAAAACTTCATGATATCAACCTAGGAAATTGAAATTCAAGCATTCCAAGAATTCATAAGAGCATCAAGAGAGTTTACAAGAGAATTTCTAAGGCATACAAGGGAAGATTTCTTCACCATTTGTTGCAGCAATTCAAGACTCGTTATCATGTCAAAGTCATCAGGCATCAAGCATCAAGTATTTTTTTGAGCTATTGTTGTGATGTAGCATTCAAGATCCAAGATTAAGCACTGTTCTACATCTAATTCAAGATTAAGATCTACATTCTTCATGGCCACTTCATGTTAGATTGCAGATTTATATTCTAAGACATCATTCAAGGTATCAATGTTCATGTTTCATATTTCATGTTTCATTGTTTCATCATAAGGTTTAATTACCTAAATGAAGTTTGACCAAGACAAATCCTTATTTCCTAACAATCAAATAGTTTTTTTCTCTCTCTACATGTGTGATTGTGGATCTAGGTGTCTTGGAGCTTAAAGATCCTTTGAAGACAAGGTTACAAGATTGGAGAAAAAATTTCAAGTTGCCATCTACATTGTAGGATCACGGAAAGTCACCTACAAGTTGAAAATCAAGGTTTCCAACTCAAAGATTTAGCATGAAGCTATAGGAGATCACTAGAGAATACTAGAATTTCATCCAAACCCTAATATTGGGACTAAATTTCCCCTTATGGTGTATGGCTCCTAGCACTACCATTTTTCTAGATTTCAGGAGTTCTAGACTTGTGACTATTAGATTTTTGTTCCTGCCCAGACACCCTAATTTGGGACTAAATCACCTAGCCTAGTGTATGAGTCCCCAACTTAAGATCAATATTTTTAGTATTTCAGACCTTCTTCCAAGCTCCTAGAGGTTTCTAGGTGCACCTTTGTACTTTCTCATTCTTTTATTCTAGATTTTAGTTCCATAATCTTGGTCACATTGTTAGGTTTTACATATCATTAAGTTTTGCATGTTACTTTCCTTTCCAACCTCTAGCTTGGTGGTGAACCCCTTTCATACCTCTAATCACACCCTAGGGAAAAATTTATTAGATCTATTTCCCTCACTCCATCCTTGGATTAAGATCTCTAGGGTTTCCTTGAATGGAACTTGAAGAAAATTTGTCTAGGCACCTAAATGCCTATTTTGTGTTTTGATGGAAACCCTCAAAAAATTCTTAGTTCCAGTCTATGATTGTGTAAAATTTGGCTCAAACCCTTATGTCTGGCTTAGGGTTGTGTTCCTTATAAATGTTTTAGGGTCTTATGATTTAAAACCTTTCAAAATTGGCCTATAAGCTTTGAAAAATCCTTGGTCATTTTAAAATTTCATTGACATGATATTCCCAGTCATTGGTTGTCTAAGTTACCTCTTATGCCATTGAAGTCATTGTTTTACCGACCCCTTGATTTTAGATCTATCAGTCACCTTGTTCCTTTTCAATATTAAATTTTCCTATGGTCGAGCCCTACTTTTATAAATATTTAAATCCTTAGCTTTTTCCCTTTATGGATCAAGTTCCCATCTACCTAGTGATGGTCCCCTTTTTTGAGATTACCTTTTGTGGCATGTGTAGAATTGGGATTTCATGTTGGCTGTTTGATCATCAAAAGTTGATCTCAGTCTTTCCTCGTGCACTCGTGTTGGTTTATTTCTTATTATTTTATTCACACGGGCTCATAGGCTTTAGACACGTGTATAGTGTGTTGGTGGGCCTAGTCTCTTTGGTGAAGGTAGTTGGCACCATTCAAAGAAGATCAACAGTCGCAGTTCTAAAGACATGGCCACATCTTGATCTTTCCTGGCATGCCCCTGTTGGTTTATTTCATGTTATTTTAAACACATTGTCTAGCGGGTGATGGCCACATGTTACAGTTAGATGGTGGGACCAGTGTCCCCAAAAGGCTGGAAAATGTAGTTTGAGGTATGATCAATGATGGATGTCACGACATGTGTTCTCATCAAATCCGTTCCCCACGTGCCCATCTATATTATCCATTAAGGAAAGATGATCACATGGACTAGCGGGCTGAGTGACACCTGTCACTTATTGAAACCCGCCAAGCTCTGATGATGGTGATTGTTGAGTAAGGAAGGAAATTGATGGTTGATGATGGATGACATGGGTTGATCTTGACCACTCCCTACCATCCTGTGAGGGCCCCACCTAAGTACCATATTTTGTAACGGGCAAGCGGGCAAGTGACACGTAGACATTTTAAAAGGGCTATGATGGACTCTAATGGATTTAGAAGGTTGATAAATTTTACCAAGAGGGTACTATTTCCAAACGGTGCCATTTTTGAAATTTATTCTTTGACGCACATGTTTGAGAGTTTTTTCATTAGTGTTGATAGTTATTGATACATGTGGGAAGGTGAAAATAAAGTAGGGTAGTGTATGAACTGATAATTTGAGATCAGATCAAGATCAATAACCACTATTTTTCTATGAAGTAATACAAGTGAATTAATTCCCATGGGTAAGTGGGTGATTATAGCATGAAAAGTTTTAAATAATGCTAAGTATGTGGTTGAAATATGTGTACAGAGTGGATGTATATCTACTTAGGGATTTTTTGATCAAGAAAAGGAATTAAAAGCATAATTAAAACTTTTTCATAATTAGTGTCACCAGTTATCTATTTGTTGATTTATTTTTAAAAGCATGATCAATGGTTGAGGTTAAAAATGATCAAAGAAAACTATTTTCATCTCACACGCTTGAGCTTTCTTTGAGTATTAATGGTTGGCACACTTTCATGACTTGATATAAGGAGGACTGATGGCCATTATTTTCATTCTAAAATTGCATCTAAGAGAAAATTTGGTGAAGGTTTTCTGGTTCTTATCACTAAAAAGATGAGTAAGTCTAGAGAGTCTTCTAGGCTGGTTTCAAGGTCTAAGAGATTGAGTTTGCTTAACTCTGAAGAAGATTCTCTAGAGGATGAAATTGAGACATGGGGAGCTCCTGATATGCTAAGGAGTAGAAGGGGATGCAGGAAATTCAAGAAGAATGTTGTCAGGAGTAATTATCACGTCAGGAGCCGAATTGTTTTAGAAGAGCTAGTCAAGTTCAAAGGGAAAAAGCTAGTTGAATATGAAAAGAAGGAAAAGAAAAGGTGTAAATATTGTAAGGCTTTTCTAGGACAACACAATTCTCCTACTGAGGTTTCTAATAGCCCTTCAAATAGTGAGGGTGACACTAACTTGTAGGGTGATTATTGTCCCCTCTCCCTAGTACCTTCTGAGGACTCTGGCAAGGAGGTGGTGACGGTTCCTCTAGGTCCACCATGAACAAGACACATGCCAGTATCCTCTGAGGTTGATGAATCATAGTGATGACTTTGCCCTATTTTTTTTTATGGCACCATGGCCCTTTTATTAGGACTGTCTTATTCAACATTCATGTGATTTCTTGTTTCTAGTGATGATGTGGAAATTCTTCATGCTGGTGTGTTGGAGAAGTGCTAGACTTCCCAGTGTTAGCGGCATGTAGGTTTCTTCTAGGTAGTATGTACATTTTTGTTCGGGTTGTGAGTGGAGAATCTTCTTTGGTCAACAAGGATGAGGATTCAATGTTGCTACAAAAAACTCTGTCATTTGAGGACCTGGCATGTATTCATGCAAGGGACATGGAATTTGGTCTTTTACTCTTCCATTTTCCACAATGAGTGCATGTAACTAACTAAGGATGTCTCAAATTCTAGTGCAACTGATATTCAAATGAAATGAAATGTAAATGTAATTGAGTCTGATTCTTGTTTCTCCCTTGTTCTATAAAAGGGATTTCAAGGCTCATTACAAAGGGTCATATTTTTAAGTCTCAATAGGGTTTTAGGTGAAAGCTATGTTCAAAGAAGACACTTTTGTATAGAATATGGATGAATAGAACAATAGATTGTCTTGGTTATGAGTCCTGTATGTAATAGTCTTAAAATAGTTTTATAGAAACTACTGATATCAAAACAAATATTAATCTGGAAACAAACACTCTCCTATGTATTTCTCTCACAAGTTATGAATGAAAAATACTAATGGTATTGTCATTTATCTTTAATTATTCCATTGAATGTATGATTCTATTTTATCTTTAACTCAAAGAGTTGATTAAAATGCTTAAGGAGAGTTATAAATTTTGTAAGGAATTGCATAGGATTTGTAAGAAGTGGGTGTTTTTAAGCATTGTGAGTTTCCATAAATGTAAAGAACTATGAAAATAGTCCACTAGTCTCAAAATTAAGTAGTTATATATATTATTGGTTTTTATATATTTGACTATGTTGCTCTAATTGATGAAACACCGGTCTGTTTGTTAGAAAATGTTGCATGAAAATGAGTATTTAGCATACCAGAAAACAAACTTAAAATAAGAACAACATTCATTTAAAATATTTTCAAGTATGGTGTGGGTTTGAGTTACCCCTATTTCCTAGCAAATAGGTAGTTATCTACTTAAAGGTCTGTCAAACCTTCAATGAAGTGCACTATTTGCAATATATAGGAATAAATATGTGTATAAATGTATTATCAAATAGATATACCTCACGTAAACACAATCTGGAACACCCTCCTAGGTCCATAGAGCCTAAAGTGTAGGAGTAAGGAACTTGAAATCCTTTACTCATTGTGTTGGCCACTAACCTTACAATTTCTTCATTATAGGAGTTGGCTTCTCTTTAGAGAGCTCTAAGGTTCTATTGGAAAAAATAACCAACATATTCCACCTCCCAAAAGGTGGAACACCTATTTTCTTCATTTCATTTTTGTGAACTCAACCTTTCAAACACCTTCTTTTCTGATTTGGAGTGCATCATAGTCCTAGATCTAGCTTACATTAACTTTTCATTAGGTCTTGCATTAGTTAATTTGTATCTAGGGTTTCAAAGTTTTGCATTAGTGAAAATCATGAATATAGGTTTTATTTTTGCATCTTAGATCATTCAATTTAACTAAAAATTTATAATTTCAAATAGTTTAGATAACATACAAGTTAGAAACCTTAGAAACAACTCAAAATTTGTTGAAGTTAGTGCAAAAACCCTAATCTAGGACTGATATGCTCCTCTGGGCAATTTAGTCCCAATACAAGTTGTTTTTTCTACTTTATAAGAATTCTATGTTGTGCATTTTTCAAGATTTGACCCTTCCAAAAACCAACTAGGACTCATACACCCCTCTGGGTGAATTATTCCTAGATCAGACCCGAAACTACCTGTTATAGCATTAAAAACATCATTTTTTTAATTTTGTTTGCTATCATTAGATAGTTGTTTCAATTGGTTGAGTTTCTATTACATTCATTTTATTAGATCTAGCTTAACTCAGTTCATTTCATGCATGACTTAATTTCAAAATGTTCATCTCATTTTCAGATTGTTACATAGCATAATCAATCAATTATCATATTCTCAATCAGAAAAATTGCATTCTCCTTTTGCATGTTTGATCTATCATTGTTGCATTTCAAATTTGTAGGATAATCATTGCATCATGTTTTCATTAAAAAACTCTATGGTTATTATACTTTATGTTCTATTTTTAGATCTAATTGAGTGTAGTAATAATGTTTTGTTAAGTGCATATGAATATGAATTCCTCTCCCCTCTCTTTTTGTTTTTCATTAATCCCTCTCCTAGTATCCCTTCTATGAGCTTGAGGTTAGTCTAGTGAAAGAGAATACAACCTTGGGTAATCATAACAATCATATTTATTCTTCTCCTAATATCTCTCCTAGTTGTGAAGAAGATATTTCAGTGTTCAAAGAACTAATCGATGAGAGTTTTGAGAACCCTAGTTGTTTCTCTTCTCTTACCTCTCCTATTAGGAAAAATATTACTAAACAAGAGGAAATCGCCATAGGTAATCATGGCAATCACATAACACAACAAGAGACCATTGAAACCTACCTACATAAAATTTCAATTAGTCTACATTCATCTCCCAACATCTTCCCCTCTTATGATAATGTAAATCATGAGGTGTTAGATAGTAAAAACTTTAAGATCTATGACAACCCTCTTTATGTTTTCCTTACCTCTATCCTTTGCATTTGAAATTGGGACCAAGGGAATCAAAATTGTGGACAAATCACTTGACAAATGCACATTTTCTTCACTATTCATCTCCTGAACTTTGAAGAGAATGCTGAGTATTTATCTAAAATACTAATTAATTGAAGAGAGATCATGAGAATCTTAGTTTCCCCTTTTCCCCTAGGGAAAACCTTATTAAATAAGATAATCCAACCATTGATAACTTCCTTACTTGCAATGAATTCCTTTTATAAGAACCAACCTTTGAATGTAATGAACATCTAGT
>VDFB02354149.1:35757-53102 GCA_007258455.2 Sequoia sempervirens
GCAAGTCATCTACATCCCAATCTTGTTCATCATATACAAAAGGTAGAAAACTAACCAAAGGGACCACAATGAGTGCAGTACTAGGATCATCACCAAGTTCAACACCCATTTTAGGATAATTGTCATTTAAGCTCATAGAAGAGGAAAACAATGTATTCAATTCAGTATGCACTTCTTCATCAATTTTAGTAACCTCATCATCATCTAAATTAATCACAACAGGAGGTCAAATGATAATGTCTAAAGAAGGGTTCGGCTCTTGTTGTGATTGCATTATAGGATCTTTTTGTTTTAGGGAGGGGGTGGACTCATCATGCATTGCATTAGTTGAGTTTGGATCTTGATTTTCTATGTTTATTTCTTCATGTAACCTATGAGCAAGGGCATGATGTCTATGCCTACACCCTCTATCAAATATGTTTCTTTTAGTTCTATTTTCAAGTTGTGTTTTTGTAGGAGAAGGTTTATCAATCATAGGAATCTTTTCTTCCCCAAGGGGAGGAATGAAAGGAACCATGGGAGGTTGTTCAACAAATTTCTCTTTGACTTTGTAAACTTATTTTATTCGAGGAGGCATGAAAGGATTGTTTTTCGTTGTCTCTTTGTCTTTTGTAGGAAGTAGGTGAAGGTTCTGTCTTAGGTTGGTCTTGGTTATTTAAAGTTTCTTTAGGTTCAATCATGGTTTCGTCAAGGATGGTAGCCTCAGTTGTAGGTTGAGGGATGTTTTAGAGGGATAATTTTGCTATTTTCTTTTCCTTGAAGTTTTGATAGGATTTGAAAAAGAATTATTTTCATGGTTTGATAGGTTCATAGGCTCGGGCTAAAAGAAATCTAAGGAATTTTTTCCACGGGCAGACAAAGGGTTAAAGCCACTATGATGTACGGTGAAAATTTCATTTTCAAAGGGAAACCTTAAGCATTTATGTGTGACTAATGGGACACCATTCATGGAGTGAAGCCATGGATAGCCTAGCTTCACACAAAATTGGTCCGACTATGGGATGATGGAGAATGATATATCTAATGTTTTCGGTCCTACTTGTAAAGGTAAGGTGATTGATCCCATCGTAGGTAAAGCAAAACTGGTATGCCTCTTGATCCATGCTTTCAGTTTATCATATATATATTATTAAAGCTCATGTAGAAGTAATAATTTCTCGGTGATCACATTCTCTCCACAAATAGGATCTATTAATATCCCATTAGTGGGCTTTTCATAGATTTAGCCAACTATGTAAAGAGGACCATCAAGTGCATGTTTAAGTATTTCTTGTGAGGAGAAAAAAATCTCAAGAGGCTTTTCAGTTTGGCACCTATGATGTTGAGTTTCAAACAATGCAACCTGATGGCACCTTCAAATGTTGAAAAATTTACCTTTGCAAACTTAGGAATACCCCTAAAAAATCTGCCTAAGTAACCTACATTGGAGGGTCACAACTTGGAGAGAGATGAATTTATTGCCAAAATCCTTGGTGGACATATTTTCATGGCATATGTGAATATGCATGTCACTTTTCAACTTCCCATAATGAGTTTTTACAGTGTTTTGAAAAGCGAAGCTAGAGGGTTTTGGCATTGTTTTGTTGTTTGCAAAATCTGTCCTATGAAGTGGCTATTTGTTCGAGCTGATATTTCACAACTGGATGCTTTTAAAGACAAAAGGACTGTTTCTCTCCATCCTCACTACATTAATGTACTCCCTGGTCTGATTTCAAAGACTCATGACCCGATTTTCTATTTTTATGAGATCAAAAGAAAATGCAGTTTGTTCTATTTTTACATCTACATTTCTTGACCTTTTTAAGGTGGTCAAGTTTGACCCTCAATATATTTTGATGAATGATGATTCAAGGAAATTCATCTTGCATACATACTCAGTGTACCCAAATGACCTAGTGTGTCCAGTAGTAGTTCCCTAGAAGATGATTTGATATTTTTTCAAAGTGGCAACTTGGTGAGCTTTAATTAGTTATGAACAGGTGCAGTTGTAGAAAAGTCTGAGTAGGCCACTTTGACATTGAATATATTTCACCTCATGATTTTTTTTTTCCAAGTTGTTTATTGCATTGCATTCTTGGTTCAAATGTCTACATGCCTATAAGTTTTCATGGCTCTAGGAGGTAGTTTGACTAATTTTCCAAGGTGATTCCAAGGCCCACTTGACCTATTTGACTCACTATTCAAAAATGCCAGAAAGCAAGTTTTAATGGCAACCTAGTTCATCTTTTCACTTCAAATGCATATGCAAATAGCCTTAGATCAACTTGAGGGAGAAAATTGTTTCAAAATGATTTTTTTTTCTAGTTGGGCCCACATGGGGACTTGGCATGCTTTGAACAATGGTGAAATTATAAGTGTTTCATTGAGGAAATCACTTCAAATGAATTTCTTTGAATAAGGAAACATGTTGAGGGATGCACAATCAAAATTTCCTTTAAGGTTTCAAATGCAAAAAAGCTTTGTGTGACATAAGGAGATTCATGGGAGATTCAAAATACTCTTTGCCATATTTTGTGATGCCTTCCTGCAGATTCCTGATTGTTGCAAGCCTGAAGAAGATATATGCATTGAATTTTTTATTAAAATTTATAAATTAGGTTTCTAATCATTTCCAAAGGAATTTAGTCCCCAAAGCTTCAATCAGGTATTTTAAAGGAGATGGAGATAATCCATCAAATAGAAGGTGGTGATGTTTCACTTAAGTTATGGGATAAAACCACAACACTTTTTGATCTTGATAGATTGTTTAAGCAACTCCATCATACTAAAAGAGAAAATCTTCTATAGAAACTGGCATCCAGTTAAAATTTGTTGATTATGAGGAAGCATGGACATATAGCAAAATATTTGATCAATGCCTAAATGAAATGTCATGTCATGGATTGTAAACTTCTCTATATCTGGCCGAATGAAGTTCTTCCATTGATTTGAGGGGAGGTGGTGTTGCACTTTAATCACCATAGATAAAGTCTCAGGACTATTTAATCTTGCTAAGATTTTTTGAACAACATGTGGTAAAAGAGGATGCTCTATTTTGTATATTGTGCAACGTAAAGGTGCACAAGTTTAGCAAACACTGTAGAAGTTGTGACAAATGTGTGGATGGATTTTGATCACCATTGTTGGTGGTTGAATAACTGTGTTGGAAAGAAGAAATATGTAACATTTGTCTCACTTATGGCTACCATCCTCGCATGGCTTATTCTTGAATGGGGAATATGTATTACTATTCTAGCATGATGCTTTATTGATAGAAAAGGCACCCAGAATCACATAATAGAAAAACTTGGCGATGTATTCTCATTGGCCCCATATGCTGCTATTGAGATATTATGTACAACAGTGGCATTGGTTGCTTCAATACCATTGGGAAAGCTTTTCTTTCTTTTTTTACACATTATACTATTAGAAGGGGAATCACAACATATGAATATGTTGTGGCAATGAGGTCACAAAATGAGCCAACAACATTTTCTGCATGAGATGGATCCACAAAATGAAGCAGTAATCTTGAAAGGGCGAAAAAAACCTTTGTAAGCAAGTGATGACTCGATGGCTGTATTACTGCAAATGGGGAGGCCATTGTGCCAACTAAAGGTGTCAAATTTGATATTGTAATAAAGTACAGTACAAGGGCGTATCAATATAAGGAATTGACTTGAGATTTGGTATAAGCATCAAACAAAGCATTGAGGACAGGAGAATTTAGTCAAATTTCTCCACGCAAAAGAGGAGGGACTCCAAAGAACATGGAGCCACATTTTGATAAGGGTCGATGATGGGAAAATTTGGTTTGTGTTTATTTTGCATTGGGTAGTTTGTGGTTGTAGTGAATACACGTCACAATGGTTTGAGAATTTTTCTAAATTGACGCCCTCATAATTACATGTCACACTTTGAAATTTTGGCTGCATATCTAATTAAATACTTTAGAGGGATTAATGGAAGGTTGGTAAGGTATTCACGCCAGACATGAAGTGTCTTGTGCTATAGCTAGAGCGGCCATTATGCTCGATGGAAGTTACAGGAGGAAAAATTCCCTACTGGCCCGTGAGATGGAGGGGTGATGTCAACATGAAGTTGCAGGGAAGCAGGGAAGGAGGTGTGGAGCTTTGTTTTAAAACCTTATATTTAGCTTTCTTGTGAGCTCGAGCATTTCTTTTGCTGTCGTCATCAAGTGGAGCAGGTGCACGGGCATTGGGAGGAAAGCAAATGGTGGGCCAATAAATATTTTAAAGTTTCTTAACTTTTAAAATGTTTTCCTAAGTGTGAATTCTTAAAGATCTCCATTTAAAATGTAAAATTTTAATATTAAGAGGGAGGTAAAAGCACAGGTAAATAGTTTTAATGGACCGATGAGAATTTTAAAATGCCTTCAAGGTTAAAGTGAAACTTATGATGCCAACAAAATAAATAGAAATGGTAGGGTGATTATCTTATAAAATTAATAATATATTCATTGTGTGAATGTTTTTTGCTAAAGAAGAAGTTTTTCATGGAGAGCATTGTTTTCACATAGCAAGTGAAAAATGAACAAAGAGGTGAAATCTTTTTGCAAGGAAAAGGTATTTTTCAGCTGGATAATAAAGAGGAATGATGAATTTTCAAGCAAGACAATATTTTTTCTATTGAAGAGCAACAAGTGCAAGAAGCCTGAATGAGAATACAGATTAGGGTTTCTCTTCAGGTGGTGGGCAGTTATTCATCAATGATCCTGAGTGTGCCAAGTGTCTTCTTCTGTTGTGCATTTAGGGTTTCTTTCTCCTTAAGTGCAATTTTGGGATTCATTGTACGGAGTTAGCTATTTTGTAATTAGTCACAGAGAATACTGAATTTGAATACATAAACTCTTCAAGGTTTTGTGTTAGGTTGAATTCTGTCAATACATTTGTATTTCTAATAGCAATACTGGAAAATTAATATAGAATAGTGAAAATTCAGAGCCATTTTCTATCCTATGTGCTTGTTTTATGAGTTATGAATAAATATATTCAATCATTGTTTTATTCATCTCCATTGGTTTCCAGTGGGTATGTGGTTCTATTCTTTCCCATTAATTCAAGGAATTAATATAAATGCTTGAATGAAGTTGTAGATTCATGTGAATTAAGTGCTAGGATTTTGATAAGAAGTTGTGGTGGAGAATAAAATGTTGATGTATTGTAATGCAGTAATATCAAAGCTTAGATGATGTTGTGTGTTAAAATTTTATCAGGTTGCATAGGTGTTGAAGTTGATTCCATTCCAAGGATGAGGCATTGCTCTAAGTGTGCTATTCATGTTACATTTAGTTGATTAATTCAATAGAAAATCACAAATATAAACCAATTTTACTTATCAATCTCTATATGTTTGTGTGTTAAGCTCAATTTGTTATATCTCTCATGTTTAATGTGTACACTACCATGAAGGTCAACAAAACCTTTAGGGTGCTCTATATTTTAAACAATTGGAGGAGAAGCATTTGTTTATAGTGCATTTGATACTTTGGCACACAAGTATCTGTAAATATACTATTGGGATTACCCTCCTAGGTTTAACAAATCTTGAAGTGTATGAGAGAAAAGGTTACAAATCAAGCTTTTGTTCGTTGGCCACTGACCTTGAGGTTTCTTAAGCATAAGGGTTGGATACCCTTTAGAGGACTTTAAGGTTTTGCTGGAAAAAGAACCAACAAATTGGTGACTTAGCTGGCGAACATCAGAAGAATATCCATTTGGAAAGAGTTAAAAAGAATGAATGACTGGTTCAGATGTTGAAGATGTTCCAGATCTACAAATTGATTTGTAGCAGCCCCAAATTCAAAATAATATGAAGAGACTTTGTTGGAAGAACTCAGAGAATTTATTGATGGAGATATCCTCGCTTCAAAGGTTTTCCTCTTGTTGAAGAGGTGGCGACTCTGCTCTACAATTTATGCACATGACAGGCCGTTGTTTGTTATTACCTGAAATTGCTCTATTCAAAGTTGTAGTTACTGGAGATGTGAAGGTACATGGTTCTCTAGATACTTTCATTTGCTAGATCTATCATATTGAATGATTTTTTTTTCCATTTGAAGTATTTGTCTAAGTATTCCCAAATTTTCTAGTATGGATGGTTAGAATGAATTTGTATATCCTAGGGATTTCTATCCACTTGCATTATCATATGTAACAATCCTAGGTTACCACCATATTAGAAATTATCCTAGTGATCCTTCATATAGCCATGGTTATGATTATGCACAATTAGTTAAACCTAGATTTGTATACATCTATGGATTACCAAAGGGAGGGAAATAACCATGCCATTAGAAACCTTGATACATATTATCAAGAAGCTTCATAAGTCTGATAATCCTCAAAAAATTGACACCACAAAGTGTATGAACTCAAGTGTGAACAAGCCTAGGCTAAGTCGGGAATGGAAGGTTGTGTTTAAAAAGAAAATTGAAGAGTTGAACAAAAGGCACTTGATGGCTATACAAGCCCAGTTAAGAGATAGTCATAGTAGATCTACTAGCCAAATTGTTGCACCTTTTGTCAATTATTTTGATCCATTGTATGACCAATTAGACTTGTCATGGATTGATTACAAGGTTGGAAGTATTCCATCTCGAGTTTATAAGAAGATGCATAGATTTAATGGATACAATGTGTGTGAAGGAGATGCACATGTCCAAAGTTTTTCTAGCTTCATGGAGAAACATTCATTTGAAGATCAGGATATCTGGATGAGATTTTTTGTCATATCTCTTGAAGGTAGGGCTAGGGATTGGTACTTAAGTTTTCCTGAGAAGTCCTTTCCTTGTTGGAATAAACTAATGGATGCTTATAGAAAATAATTTGCAAAAGAACCTTTTGACCTTGTCACAAGATTAAAGCAACAAGATGAAGGGTCAAGTATTGCTTTCATTCATAGATTTTTTGTTGCTCTTTCACTAATCCCTGAAAATTTTAGACCTAGTACCGCATATTGCATCTATATGTATTTTGAAGCTTTTGAGGAGGGATCTAGTGCACTATTAAAGGATTTTAGAATATTGAATATGTATATGGCTTACACATGTTTAGAGAATAAGGAAAAAATGAGGAATGAATATGTGCAAAGTCTTTTTTTTTCAATTGTGGATAAACATGTTGATGAAGTTAGTAATAGTTTGAATACAAATGATCAGATGTATTTAGTTTTAAATATAGAAAAGTGCATACTTGAGAAGGAAGAAGTTAATAGTGATGAAATTTCTACCATTGATGTTCATGACAGTGAAAATGTTTGTGTTTATCCTCAAGAGGATGTAAATGACCAATTCAAGGAAGACACCTAGTCCAATGCTGAAATTCAAAAAGATGTGGATTGTTGTTATGACAACCCAAAAGTAAGAAAGAATGAACAAATGGATATCTTATTCTTTGTGACAGATTGTGATCATGATTTTGACAAGGTTGTTAGCATTTCAATAGCTTATAATTGGGGAAATCCTGTTTGTGATTAGTCCATTGAGTTTTCAGATTTTGATGATGGAAATATCACGGTATATCCTAATTTACAACTTGGTAATGCATGTAGTTCTAGTGGAAGTCAAGAGGAGGAATTAGTTGAAAGAATGGATCAGAACAATAGTCTATTAAGTAGTGAAAAAAATTCAAATTTTTTGACCACCTAATATAAAAAATATACACATGTGAATAACCCTTAGTTGTTGTGTGTTTCCCATATTGATTTTGACAGTGAATATAATCTTTACTATGCAAGGTATGATGCATGTGTATATGATATTCCTTCCAGTTATGAACTAGTTGGTCAATATGATGATAATGTCGAGAAAGAAAAACAACCATTTGATTGTAATAATACATTGTATGATGAGTATGAAAGTTTGCATGCTGATGCAAGTTTAGAAACTTGTTTTGATAAGTTAGAAATAGCAGATGACCATGGGGTTTATTATTTGATAAGCCAAGTTTTGAGAATTTTAGTGAAGATTTGGATAAGTATTTGTTTCTTGACTTAGATGAGCCTAGTTATGAGTTTTTCATGAGGATATGGATGTTGATTTCAAAGAAAAAATAGATTATCTTTTTGAACCAGAATTGCTCACTTTTGAACAAGCTTTGGATGCGAAAGATGTTGATATGTTATGTTCATATGATGAGAAAATGAGCAAGAATGAAGATAAGTTAGAGATTATTGATGATTCTATATAGCAACATGTTGGGGCACAATTACAGTGTGTGCCAATGTATGAGTGTATCTCTTTACATACACTGGGAGATAGTTTGCATGATGTGCATAATCTTTTGATTAGTTCTTATGACCGTTTCACCTTTGACATGAAAACTAATAATTAGATTGAATTTGATAGTACCATCCATATGGTAGAATATGAGTGCTATTTTTTCAACTAGATGAAGTTTTTTTAAAGTGTGGCAATGTGCAAAATATTAAAGAATGTTGTTTTCAGCTTGAGAATGATTCATATGATAAATATCATAAGTTGTTGCCACATGATAATAAGTATTTTAAGAGTATGCATGATTTTCAGATGCTTGGTAAGTCTAAATTTGTTGATAATGTTGTATATAATGGGTTGTTGGGAGATGCCAACATTTTTAATTAGGCAGATTGTAGTTATGTTTTCAAATTGGCTTCAGTGAAATGTGATGAGAACTTTTTCTATGACAGAGGTGAGAAGAGACCTGTGGTTCTTGGTGGCCTTGGGCCATCATATATGGTTTGAGTTATCATTCCGGAGCAGTGGGGGACAAAGATGACCTTTTGACTCTATCACCCAATGAAGTAGGCACCTTGTCTACTTATCCAAAGGATTTGGATTCTTGCTATGCCCAAAATGGGAATACATCCCCAGTCAGAGCCACTAATGGAACCTTCAAAATTTTCAAATTTTGAAGGCCCATGTTGAAAAAATTGCCTTTGCAAACTTAGGAATACCCCTAAAAAATCTACTGAAGTGACTTACTTTGGGGGGTGACAACTTGGAGCCAGTTGAATTTATTGCCAAAACCCTTGGTGGACATATTTACTTGGCATATTTGAACATGAATGTTAGTTTTGAGATTCCCATAATGAGTTTTGAAAGTGTTTTGAAAAGTGAAGTTGGAGGATTTTGGCACTATTTTGTTGTTTGCAAACTCTCTGTCCTATGAAGTAGCTATTTGTTCGAGCTGATATTTCACAAATAAATGAATTTAAATAAAAAAGGATTGTTTCTCTCCACTCTCCCTACATTAATTTACTCCTTGGTTTGATTTCAGAGCCTCATTATCTGATTTGCTATTTTTTCGAGATCAAAAGCAAATGCGATTTGTTCTATTTTTATATCTGCATTTCCTAAAATTTTCAAGGTGGTTAACTTTTAACCTCAATATCTTTTGATGAATGATGATTCAAGGAAATCCCTCTTGCACACATACTCAGTGTACTAAAATGACCTAGTGTGTCCAATAGTAGTTCCCTAGAAGATGATTTGATATTTTTTCAAAGTGGCAACTTGGTGAGCTTTTAGTTTTGAATAGGTGCAGTTGCAGAAAAGTCTGAGTAGGCCACTTTGCATTGAATATATTTCATCTTGTGATTTTTTTTTTTGAGCCCTTTGTTGTATTCCATCCTTGGTTCAAATTTATGCATTCCTATAAGTTTTCATGGCTCTAGGAGGTCATTTGACTAATTTTCTAGGGCAATTCTAGGGCCCACTTGACCTATTTGACTCATTGTTCAAATATGCAAGAAAGCAAGTTTTAATGGCAACCTAGTTCATATTTTCACTTCAAATGTATATGAAAACAACCTTAGATCAAATTGAGGGTGAAATTTGTTTTAAAACAATTTTGTTTTAGCCGAGCCCACATGGGGACCTGACATGCTTTGCAAAATGGTGAAATTATAAGTGTTGCATTGAGGAAATCACTTCAAATGAATTGCTTTGAATAAGGCAGCACATAGAGGGATGCGCAATCAAAATTTCCTTCAAGGTTTCAAATGCAAACAAGATTTATTTGACATAAGGAGATTCATGGGAGATTTGAAATACTCTTTGCCATATTCTAGATGCCTTCTTGCAGATTCTTGATGGTTGCAAGTATGAAGAAGATATATGCATTGAATTGTTTATTAAAATATATAAATTAGGCTTGTAATGATTTCCAAAGGAATTTAGGCCCCAAAGCTTCAATTGGGTATGTGAAAGGGGATGGAGAAAATCCATCAAATAAAAGGTGGTGATGTTTCACTTACGTTATTATGGGATAAAGCCACAAATTTTTTTGATCTTGATAGATTGTTTAAGCAACTCCATGATATTGAAAAAGAAAATATTTTTCAGAAACTGGCATCTAGTTAAGGTTTGTTGATTATGAGGAAGCATGGACATATAGCAAAATATTTGATCAATGCCTAAATGAAATGTCATCTCATGGAATGTACACTCTATGTTTGGCCGAATGAAATTCTTCCATTGATTTGAGGGGAGGTGGTGTTGCATTTTAATCACCATAGATAAAGTCTCAACACTATTTAATCTTGCTAAGATTGTTTGAGAAACAAAATGTGGTAAAAGAGGATGCTCTGTTTTGTATATTGTGCAATGCAGAGGTGTGCAAGTTTAGCAAACATTATAGAAGCTGTGACAAATGTGTTGATGGATTTTAATCACCATTGTCGATGGTTGAATAACTATGTTGGAAGGAAGAAATATGTAACATTTGTCTCACTTATGGCTACCATCCTCACATGGCTTATGGTTGAATGGGGAATATGTATTGTTTTTCTAGCATGATGCTTTAATGATAGAAAAGGAACTCAAAATCACATAATAGAAAAGCTTGGTGATGTATTTTCATTGGCCCCATATGTTGCTATTGTGATATTAGGTACAATAGTGGCATTGGTTGCTTTAATACCGTTGGGAGAGATTTTTTTTTCACATTATACTGATTATAAAGGGCATCATAACATATGAATATGTTGTGGCAATGAGGTCAAAAAAAGAGCCAACAACAATTTTTGCATGAGATGTATCCACAAAATGAAGCAACAAGCTTGAAAGGGCCAACCAAATGTTTGTAAGCTAGTGATGGCTCAATGGATGTATTGGTGTGAATGGGGAGGCCATTGCACCAGCTGAAGGTGTTAAATCTGATATTGCAACAAAGAATAGTACAAGGGCATATCAATATAAGGAATTATTTTGATATTTGGTATGGGCATCCAACAAAGCATTGAGGGTAGGAGAAATCAGTTAGAATTCTTTGGGAAAAAGAGGAGGGACTCTAAAGAATATGGCACCTCATTTTGATAAGGCTTGCTGAATGGGAGAATTTGGCTTGTGTTTATTTTGCATTGGACAGTTTGTGCTTAAAGTGAATACATGTTAGAATGGTTTGAGAATTTTTTTGAATTGACACCCTCACAATTACATGTTATGCTTTGAAATTTTGGTTGCATATCATGTTAAATAATTCAGAGGGCTCAATGGAAGGTTGGTATGGTATTCACACCAGGAAAGAAATGTATTGTGCTATAGATGGAGTGACCATTATGCTCGATGGAAGTTATAGGAGGTATAATTCCCCTCTGGCCCACAAGATAGAGGGTTGATGTGAGCATGAAGTTGTGGGGAAGCGGGGAAGGAGGTGTGGAGCTTTGTGTCAAAACCTTAAATTTAACTTTCCCATGAGCCTGAGAATTTTTTTTGTTGTTGTCATCAAGAGGAGTGGGTGCATGAGCATTGGGAGAAAAGAAAATGGTGGGCCCAATTGAAGTTTCTTTGTTGTCCAAACAAGAATAGAAAACTGAGAGGAGGGGTGAATTAGTTGTCATGGAATAATAAAATTTTCAAACTTTACTTAACTTAAACTTAGATCTAATGAATAAGCAATTAACCACAAACAATTAACACATCAAAGAAACATAGAACACCAAGATTTTTTTTACATGGAAACCCTGTTAGGGGAAAAACCATGGGGGATGTTAGTCCACAAGATTATACCCTATTAAAAGTATAATGAAATCAATAAATGGGAATGCACATGCATTCAGGCACACTACCTAGAGCTCATTGCTCAATTACAGAAGGGTCTCATTTCCCAACAATACAGAATAGGATTAAAATCTGGAGGGTATGAATTGAGAAAATAACTTCTACACAAGCCTGATTACATTTCCAATTAGGCACATAAAACTCCTTCACAAACTACTTCACACTTCACTCGATCTTCTTCACACTTTGCTCTACAATCAAATGATATTCACACATACACACATAAGAGCACACTCAACACATAAAGCACCTTCTCCACACACTACACTGATGAAAAAATTGCTCTTATATATCCACTACATGAGATTTCATCAACAACTTAGTCGGCTAGGAAAATAAAACATATTTTCAATGTCGGCCCACATTTACATATAATTTTTTAATGCGAATCCACCAAGGTCGGCCACAACATAGTGAAGACCCAAATTAATATCTCCAACGCAAAAAGACTTCAATTAATTCCTCCTCGAAGATCCACAACATGCTACCACCAACATGTCAGCCAAGAACAAGAAAAAATGAACATATGGGTAAGTGCACCAAGATGGTCGCACTTTTGTGGCCAAAAAAGTGCAAAATGAGACATAACACATTCACGTTATAATGCGAACATGTTATGTCTTTTTTAAAGCAAAAAAAAAAGTGAACATTCTTCATTTGCTTTTTACTGGTTTTCATCTTCGCCTGCGGCCAAAAACCCTGCATTACGCACTCGCATTGTTGGGGAGGTGATTTCTTCACATTTCATCAACTTCAGTTGGATTTTCTTCACAAATATGGCGCCACGACGACGAAGAGATGCAAGAGGTAAGCTTTGTTTGGTATTTGTTATGAATTTTTTTGTTTTAAATTGATTTTGTTTGTTTTAGTTTAGAAATGAATGATTTTTTTTTAATTTGTAGGAAATCCTCAACAAGAGGAGGAAAATCCTCAACCAAATCAACCTCAACAAAATCAACCTCAGCAACAAAATCAACCTGCCCCACCATTCTCTCAATACCCTCCTGGCACTCAAGAAAATTTGAGGAGTGAAATTGAAAACAATAAAAAAGAAGTTGAGGATCTTATTAGTAGGTTGAGTGATCAAAATTATTCAACCACAGAAAGAATACATCTAGCAGATTCATTGAAGGATTTGTTAAAAAATGTAGATGCAATTACCCAACAAATATTTGGATGGAAAAATAGGAGGGAAACATCGAGGGCATATTATGCAGAAAAATTATCATATAAACAAGTAAAAGATTTAAAGATTACTAAAGGCGATTTGTGCTCTCTATTCACTGACCCTAAAATAAATCAAAGTCTCACCCTTAATGCAAAGAGGTTTCCTATTCATTGGTGCCACCACCAAGAGATTATAAACCATTTTTATGATAGATGGTATATGGTCTTTGATTACCCACCGTGCAATAACTGTGAAGTCCCCCAATATTTTCTTAGGAAATTATACTGTGAGTTTGTGTTGAACCAAATCCTGAATTATTTTGATATGAGGGAGTTTTAGGGGAGAGGTGGGGGGTCAGCATAGGATAGGCCTGGTGCACAGCTGGATCCTACATGACAGGGGAGACGACATCTCGCTAGGCACCCTCCTGAGTAGATTGTGATGCCTGCAATTGCAAAGGAGAGTACTGATGTAGAGACTTTACAGGAGATCACATCCTTGACTCAGAGTGTCATCCACCACACTAGCCCCATTATACAGCGCAATCCAAGGGAGTCTTCAGGTGGTGGCCTTCGAGGCCATGTGTGTCGATCTTGCGGAGCCACTTGTTCGTATGACCCTACCGGCCCTCAGGAGGGTGCTATGCAGGATCCATATCCTTCTACGTAGCCTAATCCATATGCATCTACGGGGATGGAGAGGGCGGCTAACATTCTGCATGATGCATATGGTATTGACATTCAGGTAAAATTCAACATGTTCATTGAATTTAGTTTATTAAATTTTGATTGTGAAATGCAAGATTAACTAATTTAGTTTTATTATTTTAATAAAATTGCAGGGTCATAGCGTTGAGCCTGGATATACTAGTCATTAGCCTGCTTATTTTTGCAGTACACCTATCAGTGGGGTATGTAAAGTTAGTAAACAATTCTAAATTTAGTACACATGTGTTAATAGCATTGTTTTACGAATGGTATTTTAATATGTTATTTTGGATGTTGAACAGGGTACTGTCGAAGGATTCAAGGGAACACCTTCAAGTGTGAGTAGATTTACTCAAACATTCATGGAGGTAATATAGAATAAAGAGAACTTAACTAATGAATTCAAAGTTTAATCTAGATTTGTGTATATATAGTCATAAGAGTATATGGGTTCACTAGGTTATTATTCAAGCTTTTAAGAATCGTCCTACTATGATTATTTTTCTTAGAATTCCTACACTAGTAAGCTATATATAATAAAAATTTAACATGGAAATGACAAAGGTAGAGCTACATTCTACTCCATCCTATATAATTTTTTGTGATGTCAACGTAACCAAGAATAAGACTATGGATTTCCTACACATGATGTCAATGTAACCAAAAATAAAACTTCTATCCTCGACCCTATCTATCAGCCACTTGACTCCTTCAATATCTCCTAGATGCTTGGAGATGCTTAAGACTAGGTCAAAATACCCAATATTCTCTTCATTTGTTGCATAGCTCATCAAGTTTCCCTATATGTTCTCTAACTAATCATGATTGGATGGAAAGAAGTTATAAGTACTCACTAAACTCTCAACTATTGGAGCCTCCTCAAACTTTCCCATAGGATGTGGAAAATGCTTAGAAATGATTAAATTCCCTAATAGGGTGTGGGAGATCTTTTAGGAAAACATTTGACACTAATTTGATCCATTGAATTCTTCTTCATTCTTATATATTCCTCAAATATACCTTACAATACCCCTATCATACCTAGATCTACTACATTCATGTCCTTGTTAGCTAGCATGTAGGTGATATAGTATGGTCCATGAATTTTTATGTCTTCTTTTTTCATTTTTCTATACAGTCCTCTTTTATCTCACTACTAGGTCCTCACATAAAAAGAAAAGAAAAACATTACTTCTTTTTCTCATCTAAGGCCCCTAAGGTTTTAAATCCCTTAGATGCAAGGATTCAAAGCACATCAACCATGTGGTACAAATGACTAAATCCAAAAGATGATCTATAGCAATGAAAGAGAACTTGAAAAGGTAGAGAGAGCTACACTGGTGACTCAGGAGAAACTTTAGCTTTCAAAAAAAAAGCCAATTAGGCTGGAAAACATGTGGACCAGGACAACATTTTGTGGAAGAGGAAGAAAGATGACTAGAACTCTGGAGGCCCACCATACTGGATTTTGATATTCAACCATGAGAGCAGAAGAGAGAGATGATATCATGTATCAAAACATTAAGCATGCATTCTTCCAGCCAATGGATAAGGAGATGATTACTTTTCTTCATTTTCATTTGCATAACCATATCATGGCGTGGGAACCATGAAGACCAAGGATGTCCAGTTTTATGTGGAGGTAATGGATGTGGTCCAAACTTTAGGAGGGGCAAGAAGGTCAATGTATGATCTTGATGAAATTAAGGAAGAACAATAAGAGAGGAATAGGAAAAATAAAATCAATACATAGTTTCAAGGATTTGTCAAGCGAGTAAGAGAGCTATGGGAGCAACCTCATCTAAAATATTTTGAACTAGAATTTTATATAGCATTTAGAGAGCTTGGTTTTCATGGAGTTCCTTTCAAATCCTCTGCTTTTATTGTTCCTATGGTAAATTTTTTGGTAGAGTTGGTGGAATTACCTTTCTTAGTAATCACTATTACTGAGATTGAGATTGTTAACCTTGAGAGAGTAGGACTTGGGAAAAAGGGATTTGATATGGCTATTGTTTTCAAATAATTCAAGTGAGATGTACTCCATATGTATGCCATTCCTCAATCTTCACTTGATGACATCAAGGAATGGATGAACTCCATGATTATAAAGTATTGTGAAAGTAGAATGAACTTGAATTGGCAACCAATTTGTAAGACTATTACTAATGATCTAGATAAATTTATTGAAGATGTTGGTTGGGAATTTTTGAATATGGAAGCTAGTGATTTTGATTATAATAATTCAGAAGGGTCAGATCAAGGATACAAACCCTCTAATGTAGAAGAGGAATCATAATTAGATTTCATACAGCCACCATCAAGAGTGTTACAAGCCAATCAACAAGATGGAGGGAATTCTTATATAAGGATAATTTTCAATGTTGCAAGTACCAGCTTTAATGCCAACTACAATGGAAACATTGAAATTCCCTAGCAGTATTTATGTTAAGAAAATTTCCTTTAGATGAAAGGATTCAAAGCACATCAACCATGTGGCTTAATTTATATCATAAGTTGTACCATGATGTTCACTATGCATTCCTCTACTCTTTCACTGTCAAATGTGCCACTGCCTTGTCATTGATCACCATCATATTGTCCTTTTCATGATTATTTTCTCTATCATCTTTGGTATAAACACTTGACTATTATATTTAACTCAAGTGAGGAAACTTAAAAATCATAATGATAGGCCAAAGAAAGAATATTCAGTCTTTTCATGGTAAAAGGAGACCTCAATTTAATCACTGTCATCCTCAAAAGGTTAATTCCATTGTCAAACATTTATTGCATATCTTAAACTATGACAAGCGTTTAATAAGGGTTTTGAAGAATAGGCCCTTGACAAGTTAGCTCCATCATTTTTTATTGTCATTGTATCTTTATTTAGCTCTTACTCCATTCCTTGCAACAGTGATACTTGGATTTGTCATACTTAACTCAGTTGGCTACTATCAAAGCTCCTTTTGACTAGATCATCTCTTCTTCTCATATTGGTTGTCATATTTACATTGTGTTTTGACGCTTTTTCACTTAAAATTTGTCTTAAAGGGTCTTTTGTTTTTCAATGTGATTGTCCCAGTTTATTGCTTTTTAAAAAATTGATAATCATATTGTTGGTTACGTTGCATTACACATCATTCAAACTTAAAGCATTACTTCAAATTCAATAACTATTTTGTGATTGAATAATTTGTTGTTTTAATTTCAGATGTTGGTGAGACAAACACCGCCAAACGTAACAAGGGCAATGGATATCAGTGTTTCTACTACAATACAATCCTCGCTGGCTCTGATAGGGGAGTTATGAGGAAAATTACTAAATTTCAATTTACATTCATTGTTATAGATGAACTAGTTCTAGTGAAAAATCAAACCATTATTGATTCGTAGTTTAATTCCTATTCGGATGGTTTATACAGGGCTCGAG
>VDFB02354150.1:0-11467 GCA_007258455.2 Sequoia sempervirens
GACATGAGTTTGAATTAATCATTTCAATTCAAATGCCAGTACTATCATAAAACACCAAATCCTCATGAATTCAAAACCTACTACAAAATGACTCAAAACCTAAATTTTTTTTTCCTTAAAACCATCGAACTTTACAATTTTTCTCTGCAACTATACCTAGACTCGACCAAAAAATATTTAACTTGCTAACCCATACTTCTGGCCTTGAAATCCGTCTTATAGAAAATGAAGGAGCAAACAAGCATCAGGCCAGAAAGTACACGTGTCACCAGCCAATTGAAACACCTGGTGATATTCCAAAAATTGTTACAACATGAATCACCCTAGAGAATATTTTTGTTCATAGTGCGAGAATGGTTGATCGACGGCAAAAACCTCAAGAATCATAGCGGCAAACGCCACCAAAAACAAAACTAGAATCTGTTGTAACTACAACAGCTAATTTTCCAACCGTTAGCAGCCCACTCCTTTTACTCTTCCTCAGTTAAATATTTATTTACCCATTTCTGGTATTCTTCATCAGTTGGCCAATCAAAATTAATTACCTCATTCACCTTGACATTATAAGGTGTGTATTTAACTGCTACCTGATTTGCTTCCCTTTCAAAAGATTCTAAGAATGAGCTAGTGCTAATGATTTTGTCCATACTCAAAAATAAATCATAATTGAGTCATCACAAATTAATTTAATTTGATCATTGATGACCTCATTTGCCTGATCCTGCCACTGTTGGAGGACCTGATATTCCCCTGCTCATCAATTATGTTAGGTAACAATGTGTTGCCCCAATCATCAAAATTCTTCACCAACTCCCTGATCTTCCTACTCAATTCATCTGGTAAGGTCTGAAAACCTTGCAATGATTTAACTAACACCTGAGTAGGCCTTAATGATTGGGGCCTATTATTTATATCAAACCTTGAGGCCTTATACATTATGTCTAAATCATTGGCCCTAGGGATCCAATTTTTAATTAATGGTATCACTATTTCCTTGATCCCTATCAATATTCTTTATTGCATCTAATAATAAAGAATATAAATAATATATAGATGACAATTTATTATCTACCTTCTCATTTAGATGCCTTAATACAACAATAACAACCTCCTTTTGTTTTAGAAGGGCTCCTTCCTCACTTAACTTCAAAGATGCCTGTAATTCTTCAATTTTATGCATTAGCTACTTCTTCGAAGGATCAATAGAGTATTCCATTTCTTCATCAATTTGTTCCAAAGAAGGGTTGAGGGAAGGAGTTTGACTGGGAGACCCTAGTGTGGAAACAATAGGAGAAACAAGAGGCACTGACCCTGATGTGGAAGGCAATGTACTGATCCCTAGAGCACTTGATGTCTCCCCAATCTGTTTGTACCTTAACCTATCCACATCAATCTGCAACTCAACATTCCTTTGTTGTATCTTGCTATATTCCTCAATCAGGAGATTATATTTCTCCATTAGGATTTTCTTTTCAGCCTCCTCTCTTTCAACAGTCTTTTGGGGCAATTTTGCCACATTTACAGTCAAATTAGTGGCCTTAGTGGTTGAGGTCTCTAAATCCCTCTTTATTATTAACCCTCCTCTTAAATTTGGGCTAATATCAGTAACATTTGGCTTTCTCCCTTGAGGGGCCAATGCCCAAATTTCCAAGGTCTCATATTCTTCACTGAAAGCATAATCTTGCAATGTTGCCTTGAAATCTTCTTCAGAATCTTGCAAGGGATGCTTGGACTTGAGAATAGCATTAAAAGCTATGGCATCTACAATTTCCCATTTAGGAAAAATCAAAACATCAGCTTGATTTACCAGCTTTCTCCCTTCCTCAAGAGTGATGTTCTTGAATTCATCCATTAATTTAGCTTTCACTTCATCATCATTCTCCTAGTCTGACCTGTTAGGTCTCAATTCTCTTCTCTTCTTACACTTATCTTGGTATTCTTCCAATTTCATTCTCCATACCAATTGCAAGAAGACAGGAGTTGTTACAAATGCATTATCATCTAGAAACTCCTTACATGCCTCCATTCTTGCATCTTGCACACATTTACCTTTCATATCCAAATCGGATAGAACCAACTTAGCTAGCCTAGGAGGGGAAGGCATACCAATCTGCATGTCCTAATCAGTGACAACAATTTCATCCACCAAATCCTCATGTGGTTGATCAGTCTTTTGCCTCTTATGGCTTGGCTCGGATGGTGGTGGTGAGGAACTATCCTTAGGTGATGATTCCAAATCAATGATCTTAATTTCCTTGGGTATTTTTAATTTTGGACCTGGTTGTGCAGGAAATTTCATTATTTTTTTCCCTTTTATGTCATCTTCTTCCTCATCATTGCTATCATCTCTTTTCCTCCTATAAATAGGCCTCTTTCCTATAGGTTGGTATGTTGGCCTCGTTTCAATTGGCCTAGCACCTTGCTCTTGTATACCCAAACTCAACTCCAAGTTTATCTTCTTAGTCCTCAAAGTGCCCATGATTTCTTTGAAGTTCTCCATCAAAAAGTCAATTTTCTTATGGTATGGATTGAATTCCAACAATGGATCATACTTTGGATCCATTTTGTGCACAATAGCCAATAGCTTATCATAAACTATCCATTTCTCCTTGTTCAACTCCTACTTGCTTAGGTCAAATTCATTTCTAATCAAGTCCTCGGGAAAGTTGAAATCATGCACAAACTTACCACCTTTTATCCTTTGTCTGAAAAGGGAAAAGAAACTCTCAGGATCATGCTGTTGCTTAGGACCACACCTCAAATGATAGTCTTCAAAGAATTTCCCAAAGTGTACCCAGCCTCCTTTTGAAAAGACAAAATTTGACACCATTGTATAATATGGGAATAACGTTCCTTTACCCTTCCCAGTAAGGTTGTCCTCATGGATACAACCAATTTTACACATAACCTCTACAAATCCCACCCTTGGTGGCACATTGTATGGCAATATATGAGGGGTCCCTTGAAAACCGTACACCCTCAAGACAGTGCTGACTGGGTATGGAATAATGTCACCCCAGTTATGGAAAACCTTCAATTCTAGCCTCCTCCCTTTTGGTCTAAGGAAATCATGCAGTCCCTTAGGAATCCTGGGTACATTTATCATCAGCCTGGCTCTCAATCTAGAAGAAAAACAATTGTCAAAATGCACATAACTAGTGTTTTCCTTGTTACATGATAAATTTGTAGTCCACATCTGTACTGGAAATCTTTCTCCATCAACTAATTGCCTTAATTCCATCTTCTCAGAGAAGAAATCAACATTCTTGTACAAGAACATATACATTAACATAGAATACTAGAAGAATTGGGTGCCTGTATCATTTTTCTACAACTTTAACAACCCTTCATGTATCCTTTCAGCCAACAAAGAAGCAAAATCATAAGTCAGAGAAGTTAGGGTGTTGTATTTGCACCCCCATGAACATGTAAGCAATAGGCATCACTGTGTTAGGATTGAAACCTAAAATCTGGCACAGTGAGTAAAAGGTGGCCAAGAAATGATTTGCAAAGCAATTCAATCTGAAAGGTTCCTGGTCACTAGGGCTAATATAGAATCTCGAACCTCCTGCCCTAGCCAAATGAGGTGGGAGAAACTTAGCTCTGAAGAGTGATTTCAACTTTCCATACTCCTGCTTCATTTCCTCAAGATTGATAGGAACCAAGTACATACTAGGCTCACTCAAATCAAAAACCTATCAGAATTCTTCTCTGTTAATGCTTAATAGAACCCTTCCATCATTATCTTTGATTACCCGTGTGACAGGGTCATATCGTGTAGCTACTGCCCTAAGCAAGTCTACATCAGGGAACACATTCGGTACCACCAACTTCCCCATATCATACAGCCAACCATTAGAAAAGGGGTGGGGAAAATTCCTCTATCCAAACCATAATTTGAACATCTCCAAATCTATAAGAGGAACCCTAGCATCGACTATGTTGGAACAATTATACACTAATCCCTCCCCTAGGGTTTTTCCTCACATCAAAACCAATCCCTTTTTCCTATCATTTGTTGACAAGGGCAATTGATCCAGGAAGTCATCATGTAAGTTTCTACTTAAATAATCAATCTAGCCAGAATGTTGCTTTGTTGGTGCCATCTTGAGTAAACTAGGGCTTCCTTGCTATTTCAAACCTTAATAGACTAGGGCTGAACAAAATATGAAATTACAGAACAGGACTTTGCAATTTCCCACAATTTAGTTAACCTATAGCCCTAAAAAAATTATCAATAAGCCCTACGACAAGCACACAACAAATTTCCCCCAAATTCGAATTCAGAATAACTAGGAGATACAAAAATTGAACTCATGGCTTTGCGCTTGCATAAACCCAAATCCTTGTTGTAACAGCTTGTGACTTCATCCTCGGCTCCACGACTACTTCACAAAGAAGTTTTGAATGCTTTGTGATACCAAAATTAGAAGAATAGTTGCTTTATTTTGATCAAACTAGGGCAGTAGGTGTCATATCTGCCATTAAAGCTCACTCGCGTGTTGCACTAATGACTCCATTTGTATTTGATGTAGGTTCAAATATTAGCCATCGATCCTTCACCTTAGTCAGATCATTGAATGACTACCTTCAAATCAAACTGACACAATCTCCATCATGGCAACAAGGGGCCCATCATACTATACACTGCCAACAAAATCCACGTGGCGCTTGCCCGCAATATCACGATTGGTAAAGACCTCACAACTTCTGATCATGCGATGGCGGGAAACCGTTGATCTTCAACCATCGGCAATCCAGTTCATCTAACACAGTCACTATCTTTGTCATTAACCATCGATCATCTTCCCCGCCGAGATCATAACACCTCCACTGATTTGAAACATGTGCATCTCACAAATGATTTAGTAACCCGCTACATAATGTATTAAAGCCAGATTAATTTACCAAAGTATTTCCATCGTTCCTTCGGCTTCACCAGATGAGACATGTGGCACCCACCCGTGATATCGTGATCAACCAAAATAGTGTGGTGGGGTCATCGCGGGATGGCGGGGAACGACTGAGATTAAATGATAATTGATCAATGGTCATGCAAACTCGTCCTGCTGCAAAATAAAAAAAATTATTAAAGGAAAAAGGGGACATCACTAGGCCAACGAAAAACAATGAAATTAAGTGTTTTTTAATGAGGGAACATGGGACCAACCAAGACTAAGGAAAGATAAAGCCCAACGAAGGAAATAAAATGATAAAAAAAAGGGGGCCAGACCTAGACGAATTGATGGGGCATAAGTTATTATTTAAAACCCTCCCAAAAAGTAACAGCAAAATAGATCCCACCGAAGGCGTAAGATAAAAACACTAGGGTTTTATGTGAAAAAAAAGGTAAAACCCCAACCTTAGGATTTTCCCAACACCATAAAGACAGTGACATAAGGCCCAGGACATGAATGGAACACAAGAACCAAAATTGAGTTCCATTGGTTGGTAAAATGCCTTGAAGCCATAGTTACATCTGAAGAGTTACAAGATGTTGAAACCATTTAACAAATTAACTACTAGTGAGGGTTGGCTTGTCGGAGGGACACAAAAAGAAATTGTCGGTACGATTTGAGATTTTTGATTTGCATTGATAGTGAGATTGGGACGATAGCAAACGTACGGGCAGCTAAGGTTGAGTAAAATAAAGATACACTTGGTGATAGGGGGTCAAGAATGATACGGAGACCTCTAAGGTTTTAACTAAAATTGCATGAAATTTCTCTTCGAGGTCAGTGATTTGGCACCTTGTTGCGAGGCGATAGCTGCATTTTTTATCTCAACATTGATTGTTAAAGGATTGAAGAATTATCTTGCACTCGCTTTTGACTCCTCTCGGCCAAAGTGAAAAATAGAGGAGATGCAAAGGCCAGGCCGAGGGCTGGGCGGTTTTATAATTGGAAGGGCACTTTTCTTAGGAATAATTTTAGTTTCTCTTAGTTTTCATTCAACTTCCCTTCCACTAGTTCTTGGCTCGTCTCAACTCTGGTTGTCCAGAACAAAGCTTTAGTTTGAGGGAAAGGATCTTCAACTTTCAAATATTCCAGTATTGATTTTGATTACCCTCTTCTAGATAGTTCTGGAAGACAAATACTAATGAGAGGGGTTGGTTTGAAGCCTGAATCATAGGATAAAAATAATAGCACCAAATTGAATAAACTGAGAAGAACTATGCACAATCTTTGTATCAGAGCTCATAACATGTGGATATTGTGGATAAGCCGAGGCTTTGGGGTATAGAGGTCTAAGGGAGGGATAGGTTCTTGAAATAGGTAATCGCTGACTCCTTTGAAGGCCTGCATTCTAATTTGCATTGCATATTTTGTTTGCTGTGGCTTTTGGAGTTGGTTTCATTTCCATGATTCATCTAATCACTGATATCTTCTTGTAGTTTTCATGAGATTTCTTCTAGTTCCGATTTAAGTCATCATGGTTTATATTTGGATATATTAATAATTGAATGAGAATAAAGCATCTAGAGTAAAGAGCTACATTTGATTCTTTCAGTCACTTCAAACTCTTTATTTCCCAATAAATTGAAAAGACTAACATGTGCCCTTTCAACCCTTCTAGTCCATATTAATCATGGAGATGTAATCTGTAAGTACGCAAAAAAGTATCAAAGGGGAGCCAAAAAGTTAGAGATTTTCATAGGGCCTATGAATCAACTCTTGTTGTATTTATATGAAAATATTGCTGTTTGTTTTCTATTTATAATATCTATTGGCGTCATTTGGGAACTCCTATTCTTGGGAATTCAGTAAGAGTTCTCAAACAAAGTAGGATGACATCTACTATACAAGTGAACTACTGTTCCACTACAGTGTAAACATTAAACCCCTACCATCCCTACACTCCTTTCATTGTACTCTACATGGTTGATATAAGAAGAGCCACTTTTCACTTTATTATTGTTCATCCTTTTTCTTTACATGCTACTCTATTTTTTACACTCAACTTCAAAAGTGATTTGCATGCCCCCTCAAAAAGTGGAAGCTAATCTTAAGAGTTCAAATTCTGAAATTTGTATAGACAACTCAATCTACATGTCCCTTAATATCATTTTTATAGATAAAAGTAAGTTCTCCTATGAACTATGCAATTTGATAGTGAAAACATGGAAAAGAAAAGATCACTTTTAACACCTCATAATGGAAAAGAAAAGAATAAACAAACCTTGATTCCAAGTTCTCTATATAAATTCTTAACTTCTACAACACAAGATGGATCTGCTTTTCCATAATTAGCCTAAAAAAGAACATAATCACTGCTAGTCAACAAGCAGCTAGTAAAATGATTAAAAAGAATGGATCATATGGATCATATGGCCTGACCGCGTACAGATTTGAAAAGTAAAATTAACTGAAACCATGGAAAGTGACTTACCACAAGATTCTGCACAAATCGTGTCTGATGCGGAAAAATAGACAGAGGTTGCAATCCAAATTCAAGCATCACACTTTACTTCTACATTTTGGCGAGCTACCTTGAAAATAAGGTTTCGACTCACTACTCCATTTTGGCAGGCTACATTGAAAATAAGGTCTTCACGAAGGTTTTAGAGTATGTTTATTAAAATGAAAATTATGCTTATAAAAAATAAATTGGTCATTTTTCCTCTTAGATTATTTGGTTGTTTATTCTTATCTTTTGTATTTTCTCTTCCTTTTGCTTATTTTTTGTTTTTCAAGGTTTTTGGGTTTTAGTTTTTTAGGTTCTCTTATGGTTTTCATTAATTTTTATAATTTGGTGGTTTTTCGTCAATTTAGAAGAAACTTTGGTGTTCATATGATGACACCACAAAACAAAATATTTATTCCACAAAATATATTTATTAGTAATTTTAATTGCAATATTTTATTATTAATTATGGCGAGCTACGATTGAAAATAAGGTCTTGACGAAGGTTTTAGAGTATGTTTATTAAAATGAAAATTATGGCCAAGATTTTAATAATGAGCACATTTATTTAGTTATTTATTTAGTCATTTATATTTGTCTGATATTAGTCATTTATTTAGTAATTTTTATTTGTCTGCTATTAGTCTTTTATTTAGTCATTTAGTTGTGATTTTACCCGATGACCAGATTAGTCACTTATAAATGACCAAATTAGTCATTTATTTTCCAAATACTACTAGTGTTAGTCACATGACTAAAATTTTTACTCACATAGTCATTTATTTGCCAGATTCTACTAGTGTCTTAATAGATCAAAGATGCATTTCTGAGAGCAAAACAAAATGGAGCTACAATTGCATACATGAAAGAAAAATGGAGCCATGTTGTTTCTTTAGAAGAATAAGCAGTATTATCTCCATTCCTATCTTATTGTGAAGCCAAATATGCATTTTATTGAAAGAAAAATAACAAATGCCATGATGGTGCTAGGGTTTAAAAAAATGAACAACATTTGCATCACATTCATAAAAATGGGGAACCCAGAAAAGTCTAGAGGCCGTGATCCTGCATAGTGAAGCATTTTCTTTTTCTTTCGTTTAAGGAAAAGATAAAAGATTTTGTCTCTTTTGCATTTTCAGAAAATGGAGAAACCTCAAGTTACATCGAGCATATGGTAAAAACCTAGTTTTTTCGCTCAAAGTACACAGCCTAGGAGAGTCTTGTGTCTCACAAAATACCAAACCCACATGGCCTTGCACATAAAAATCACAAATACAGAATAATAGAGGAGTTTTGAGCTCATGCAAGCAAGGAGAGCACTTAGAAAATAAGAGAAATACATGAATAGTCGTGGCCATGAAGAGCATAAAACCTAGATGGAGAAATATAGCTGCGACTGTAAGTATAGTAAAGCATAAAAAAGACAAAGGCTCCATACATTATGAGCTCAAATAGAGCTTATTTTCACAGGAAATGGAGAGATAAGAGTAATGAAAGCTTACCCAAGATTGCTGCAAAGGAAAATGGCCTCCAAAATCTTCAGAAATGAGCCTCAAAGGGTTCTCAAATGGTGACCAAAACGATGAGGAAGTATCCATAGAAAGAGAAGCAAGGAAAAAATACATTAGAAAGTGTATCATGGCCACAACTTAGAGGCCCAAGAATGCTTCAAAATGGAGTTAAAATGTCTCAAATTGGTGAAAAACTAACTTACCATCGATCTCCTAAAAATTTTTGACACAAAAAATAGAAGATGCTTAAAGATTCAAGCTTGAAACCCTAATCTCCATGGCGGCTGAGTGCAGAGCATGTTTTCCCAAAGGTGAAATGCAAAAATGATGAGAAGAATTAGGGATTTGACAAGGTTTTTTGTTTAGGGTTTTCCTTATGCCCTAATTCGAATGGTGTTTTAATCACATTGTTTTAAGAATAAAAGCCTTCACTAATACCTTTGAAATAATGTGTCCACCTTTGCTCATAGGCCGAACTTAGGTTTATGACTTTGATTTATTTCATGAATTTGTAGAAAATCAAGTCAATGACCTTGAGTTTGTGTTTTTGCCTAAGCTTAAAATGCCCTAGGTTTCCCTTTGATTTTTGAATGAGCATAATGTGATAGGTGCCTAAAGTCATTTTTATGATTTTTTATAGAAAAATCAAATATCATGAGAGCCTAAGTGTGTCACTTTGATTTTTGCAAGGTATCCAGAGTTTATTTTTTATTACAAAAATCAAGATAATCAAATCCAAGTTGTGAAAGTCAACACTTGAGTTTAGGAGTTTTTCTATTCTATAATTATAAACTACAAATGATGCAAGACATCATTAAGGCAATATTGTTATAAATTTCCTTAATGTTTGTTATTTAAAAAAAATGTAGTTAGTCTCCTTAAAATCTTTCTATTTCCGAGTTTGAGTTCTTGGGCGAAATTGGAAAAGAATGGGAAAATTGAACCTTCTATTTTTAGTTTTGGGTTAGTTTGGGCCTGATTTTGTGTCTTTTGGATCAACCTATTGGAGATAGAAAGTTTCTATCTTTCTCATGCACTTTGGAGTAGTTTTGGACACTGTTTTTCAGGCTTTTCTTTGGAGCTAAAAAATGGATCAAAGTTGCTAATTTAGAGATGTAGTTCAACTTGATTTTTCTATTCTCACTATTGGAGACTCCTGGGAGATATAATTTGGAGAAAAAAATGATTTTTCTTAGTTCAGAATATTGTTTCTTGCTCTCTTGTTCATCTTGTAGAGTTTTGTAAACACGTTTGCACTCAGATTTTGATGTTGATACTCCTTCAGTTTTAATAAATAGCAGAGCTTTCCTTCTCACATTTTGTCTCAAGTTTGCAGTATCAATCTGATGTCATTGTGATTTGATATATTGAATCCTTGTATGTCTTGTTATTGTGAGTTTGTGTGTAAAATTTCATATAGTTCAGGTTGTATTTTGTGTTCAGTTTTATGAACCTTCATAAAAATCACTATTGGATTGTATGTGTTAAGTGAGTTTGTGAGAGATAAATTTTTTGAGAAGTTGTTTCTAAGTAAAATCATCAAAGTCAAGTTAAAATTTTGGTGAATCATCCTTAGGTTTTAGGATTTCATTTTTAGTTTTCCTCCTAACCCTTTCCTCAGAAAGTCTTTTAGATTAGGTGATTTTCTTGGGGAACCAACCTGCTCTGAAGATTCACTCTCACCATAGATTACCCACAATATGAGAGTGTTTCTAGGTTTCAAGAAGATAGTAAAGTTTGTATTTGCTAAGGGTACAATCTTGATTGACAACAACAAGATACAAAGAAAGTGACGTCCAAGAAGTTGATGTTGAACACCTGGCTAGAAAGGAAAATAAAGGTCTCAAAACTGAAGAGACAATGTCAAATCCCGGTAATCCAAAATTTATGCCAGAGATTATTAAAGAGATTCCTATTTTAGAGGACATAATAGATAAAGTTGAAGAAGTAAGAAGAAGTTCCTGAATCAACTAGAAACCAAGAACAAAGGAATGTTACAGAGGTAGAGCATGATGAAGATGCACCTGATTGGTTAATCAGAGAATTGACTTCCCCAATGGAAGTAGAATTAGTACCTTTGGATCTCAAAAGTTTAATACAAGAAGTGGAGACTCCTAAGCCTAGGCGAAGAGCTAAAATGAAACATGTCATACAAAAGAATGCAGATGGAGGCAGAAAAATCCATATAGCTACCCCAGTAGCTGATAAAAATAGACATGAGATAACGCCTAAGGAGTATAAGATAACAAGTATCAATGTTAGACACTCATCTTGGACACAAGAGTTAAAAAAGATGAAGATGAATTTGGATGCAACTATTGCTAGGGTATAAAAGAATAAACAAAAGAAAAGAGTGTTGAAAGAACAGGTTGCTAGCCTATAAAATTTTATAAAGTCATTAACCCTATTTGGTCAAGAACAGATTGAATTGCCCCAGAATCTAGTGCTTATGTTATAAGAACAGGTGGATGCAATTGGAGGAGTTCACCATAAAATGAATGTATTTGAAGAATGGATTGAGTATTGGGTGAGGCAAGAGGAAGAATTTATTA
>VDFB02354151.1:0-22833 GCA_007258455.2 Sequoia sempervirens
GACTTCATTCAGGCACGAATTTACCAGATCTGCAACATAATAAGATGCGAATATTTATGATCTGATCAAAGGGAGTTTATATGCCAAGAGTGGAGCTATAGCTTTCGGTTCTGTCAGGAGTTAAGTTCGAAGGCATCTGTACAGGGACATCAAGCAAGAACTTGCCAGATCCGTGATATTCTTCAAGAGAGAACCCATCTGGAAGTCAAGCTCAAGAACTCGAGGTACAGATTGATGCGTTCCTTATCAGTCTGCAATAATGCGAATATAACAAGATAGTGCGAATTCACCAGTGCACAAGCTGAAGACCTTTCAGTGCTAAGCAAACACAATTGGTTATGTATTCCAATAGACAAGGTGTGATCTAGAGCTTGTCATCTGTTATTCTTTATTGCATGATACTGCACATCGGTCTTGTGATAGACCTTATTGTAATTTGCAAATTTTGTCACTGTTGCATCAAATATAAGAGAGATCTTTGTTGCTGGGTTTTTTCTCCCTCAAGAGGAGGGTTTTCCTAGGGTAACTGCTGTGTTATTGCCTCTGATTTTGAATTATTTTCTGTGCATTTACATCTGATCACATAATTTAACACCTACAAATCATGCATTGGTTGCACATAGCTCTCAGAGTAAAGGGAAGAAGAAGCCTAAACCTAAAACAGAGTCAAATGAGACTTCCACCTCTTCAAAAGAGGACAAGCCTAAGAAGGAAAAATTCAGTTGTGTATATTGCAAGAAAAAAGGGCATGACGAACATCATTGTTATATGAAGAAGATTGATGAGCTCACACATCTTCAGAAAAACAACATTCCATTGCCCTCATTTGTAACTCCTCCTTCTACAGCCTCTGCATCTTCATCCGCACCATCAAGCAAGCCTAGACAGTTTGGAAATGCAGGAATTGCAAGTAGTAAAGAAGATAAACACTACATGGGTAAAGGACATGCATTGGTGACCTCTGCAGTTCATTCTGGTCATGACAGATGGTTTTTAGATTCTGGAGCATCTCACCACATGGCTTCTAGTCCCTATCCTTTTGGGGTTCTTCATCTTGTTGACACTTCCAAAATTTTGTTGGGAGATAATAAGCTTTTGGATGTTGCGGGGGTAGGAAATGTTGAGATAGGTGATGGTTGTTTCAAGGATGTACTATGTATACCTGAGTTGCACACAAATCTTTTGTCCATCTATCAGATCACCCATGGTGAGGTACCGAAGACTGTGGAATTCACTGAAGATTTTGTTTTCATCAGAGAAGCTGATACTGGAAAAGTTATTGCAGTTGGTAATGCTGATCATGAGTCTTGTTTGTATACCTTCTCTCACTTTGTTGATGATGATGACTATGTTCCTCGCTCCCCACTTGCCAGTATTGACAACAATTCCTCATGGAAGATTGGTCATCTGAATTTTGGAGTTCTTCAGACTCATGTTGATACATCTCCTATTGCTTCAGAGGTTGATCTTTCAGCACAACAGGATTTTTTTGATCCCTCAGATCTTGTTTTATTGGATGAGTATTTGGCAAGCATCTCAAATTTGTTTGTAGAGTCTCATCTTGTAGATTTGGGAGATATACTTGAGGGGATTTCTCTCCTCTTTGATGACAGTTTCAACATGGCAGTTGATACATTTGGATTGTTTTTGGAGGTTGACATTGTTGAGCCTTCACTTTCATTTGATTCATCACATTTCTTGGTTGTTTTTTATCATGAATATGTGGTGGATTGTTCTGTTTGGATATTTCCTTCCTCTTTTCAGTTGGACATGGAGTGGCTTCTTCATCACCTAGTGGACTTGTTTCTTCCTAAAGGGAGAGGAGTTGCTTGTAGGCATTGGATCATCTTTTGTTTTTAGGCATACTTCATCAGCATTGGAGCTTCTTCATTATGGGGGGATATGATATCTCCTTTTCTCCTTCCTATGGGGGGATCATTGATTGTGTATACATGATGTATGTAGTCCTTGGGGGGTGTGATTGAGTCCTCCATCCATGCATCGTTTTTGTTTTATTTTCTCTCTTTTGGAGAGGGGTTTTTTCCCACAGGGTTTTATCTCGGATTGTGAGAGATTGCATTGTAAATGTGTACCTAACATGGTTGTGTAGCTGAGACCCATATTGCATTTTTGCATCTTCATTCTCCCTAAGTTTGCACTTAAGGGGGGGTGTTAGTGTGTTAAGTTTTTACTTAGGCATTTAATCATTCGGGTGGTTTTTTCCCGTGTTGGGTAGTTTTACACCCATCACCTATTTTTTTGCCTTTAAAAGGTTGTATGATATGTAATTTACTCATCTCATTTTTCATTCTCTCTTTTGGTGAAATAGCCTGTGTGCTTCTCTCTCGCATTCATGAAGGTTTATGCTGCAGATGATTTTCTTGGGTTATTTTCTCTAACATTATGTTTGGATTGTTACCTTTGTATTCAAGGCTCCTTGCTATATTGATCATTTATTTCTCTATCAGCCAGAAATAAAGACAGTAAATAATCTTATAAACAATATTGTATTGTGTGAAACTGCAATAATTTAAGGGGTCATTTACCCATCCAACAAAAATGCTAATGAGGGATCACTTTGTAGGGATCTGCAAGTGTAAGAAGTCCACGAAGATGGGTTCCTCTATAAAGACTTTCCACCAAATTTAACTATGATAAATGCACTTCAATAGAGAATCCAAGAAAGAATGCTTCTGGAAAACACTTCAAATATGACAGGATTTTTATCCAGTTTTATTCCAAACTAACAATTTCACTGAAGCAGATAGCATATTCCATTAGGTTAGCAATAAAACACTCACTGTTGCTGCTTGCTTTTGGAGGAGATTCCAACGTGTTGGTAGATCTAGTTATTGATATAGGTAATAAAACTCTGCAGAAAATGTAATAACTTGCCAATAATTGGTACTTGCCAGGTCCAACAATCCAATCTGAATCAGATTGCAAATTCTTTTTTCTGTAGTTGGGCATGAATCTTAAGAATCCACCAAAGCACCAAAAACTGGCATCCTCATCTGCTTTGTAAAACTTACATTTGCATTTTTCATTTTGTGGCTCATTTTTTAGTTTTACTGTGCAGATTTTGATTTTTCAAGAGCAGATTCAGAGTTTGATGAAGTAACATTATTGAATATTCAAGACCAGAGTCAACACGTTAGATTGAGTCCAACTAATTAGGGCACACTCATTCTTCAATGGCTAAGTGAATATCTTTCTTTCTCATCTAGGTAAGGCCTTAAGGGCTTTTAGTTTTCTTCCTTTAATTAAAGTTTTTCATTAATTTTAAATCCTTATGGTGAGAGCTTTTAATGTTAAACCCTAATGTCTTGGTCCTAAGGTTTTATTTTAAATTTTTTGTCTTTACTTTTTATTATTTAAAGTTTAAACCCTAAAGTTGAACCCTAAACCCTAACCCTAAATTAAGATATCAGGTTAGGGTTTTCTACTTTTAAATTTAGTATGTACTAATCTAACTCTCAACCCTACATTGTTTAGGGTTCAGGGTTAGAGTTATTATTTTTTAATTTTTAGTATATACTAAGATTAGGGTTAGTGTTACAGATTTTAAAAAAAAAATAGTATGCACTAAGTTTCAGTCATAACTCAGACACTAAATTTTGTTTGGTTTGGGAAATTTTTAAATATTTATGAACTCTTAAGACAAGGATTTTTTTTTTTACTTCGTTTTAAGAGTTTAGGGATTGTTATTTTTTAATGTTTTTCAAGGCAAGAAACAATTACTTAAGAGATTTCAACCATGTAGTTTACTGATCTTTACATTATGAGCAGTGCTTTGCTTCATCAAGCATTTTGCATTAGAACCTGGAGAATTCTACCGTTTTGGGCAATATCAAGCATGGAGTTTTTGTCAATAGTTTGTCAGTCAATGTCAGTTTTATTGATCAGAACCTGAAGCAGAGACTCAAATAAGTGCTTTTCACAATGGAGGAGCATCTCACAACGGCATTTCACATTGTACACGGTCGTTTCAATGATCGAAACGGAGTTTTCAGTGGTCAAAATACGAAGATTTTTCAAAGGAAAATTCACAAAGTGCAAGTATAGCTCAGGGGCGCCCAACTTGTTGAAGGTCAAGATCTTGTTTAAAGCATTCAAGCATCCAGTCAATCTCTTCAGAATCAGTCTGGCTATCCGTCGAGCTATCCAGCGAGGCGTTCCGAGACTCACAGCTCCAGTTATTCACGACAGAAGGTAAAATCCCTAAATTTTAGGAGATGGAAATTTTAGCTGGTAAAAGCGCTGCTTTGAGAGGCATTTCGAAGCGTGCGATACTTCTACCGGAATTTCGCGGATCGTGATTCCACGGCTAGTCTGCTTATCCGTGAGATATCAGCTGATCATCAGACTCTGAGTTGGTGGCTGATCGTCCGGAATGGAAAAACGTGATTTTCGCTGTTTTGAGCTTCTCGCGTTTATGCCCGATTGCAAGTACAAGCGAGCTGGCTTAAGGACCCTCGGATGCGAGAACTGCGGACAAAGTCTTCAGCATCGATGAAATATATACTAGCCTAGCTCGCAGCGCATCATTGAAACACTTGTCGATCAGAAGCGTTCACGGTTCAGGCGAACCAACAAATGGTTTTCAGTGTATTTTCATAGTCTTGAGGCGCCTAGCCTTTAGGCTGGTCAGATGAGCCCGTTCGCGTTCGAAGTCTTCACGACTATTGAACGTTATCAATTTATCTATCCAGCAGTATACATTGCCCGGCATTTAGCGATTCGCTCACCGTGCATCGCGAATTTGGTGTATAACTACGAATGCAGAAAGCGTTCAAAAAATGGCTAAGTCAGGAGGGCGGTAAACGCACCTCATCGCATCCTTGGAAATTTGGGGAGTCTTAGAAGCGGTTTCTTGCCTGAAGCTTTTACTCAGAGTGACTAAACCCACTGTTTGTCCGTTAAAGCGAGATAATGCACGAATCGGGTCATCCTGACTCCGGGTTCATCAAACGGAGGTGTTTGATAACGCATTTGATTTTCGTCAAAGTAGCAAAGAAAGTGCAACTATATGAGCGAGCTTTTCTTTGAGGCCCTTAACCACGACTTTTAGGTAACGTGTGAAAGCGATCATTGGATCACGAGAATATCTCGATCATGCCGTGAACCCGTCACAAATAACCTGTTGCCGTTCCGCGGAAATCGGCCGGCCGTTTGGGAAGTGTCGGATGGCGGTTTAGGAAATAATGAAATTAAAGACACTATGCAAAACAATTTGTTAATCGAATTATAAGCTAATTTTCAAAAGGAGGGTTAAGCGATGGATTTCGCGGTTGTGTCTCCCAGCAGACATTTCTTCCTTGTTCAGTAGGCTTTCCGTTGATTATCTCAGATCAGTCTCAGCATCATCCGGTCACTCAGAAATCAGTGTCGAAGTTGGCCAGTCGCGACAGTGCAGTCAGCTATAAAATAGGGAGTTAATAAAAAGTGAAGTATCTTGAGCAAATGGACGCCAATTTGCTCATGTGATGACTTTTCGGAATCGGCAAAGTCAAAAGATGAATCCTAAGACTTCAACAAAATTGTCAACTGAAGTTCAGGATATTTGCAATTTTAGCATAAGATGGCGAATTTCTATTTTTGGCGCCTTTTGCTATTTGCATGATGAATATTTTAGTATTCGAACTTCCAGTCAGTGGCAGTTCAACTGAAAGGCAACCAATCAGAGATCTTCTATTCTTGTCAGGGTTTTGAATTCTTGCAGTTGCTCAATTGGTGCGAATTTCTTCTTATTCAAATATGGCGTCATCATTTGTTATTCACAGAGCTTTCAATAAAATTCGTATTTTTCAAAGAGAAGATTCAATCTCAAGAGAAATTCGCAATTTTCAAAGCTAATTCATATTTTCAAAAGAAATCGAATTTTGTTAATTTTCAAAGCAAACTTCAAAGAGGTTTGTATTTCTTCAAGAAGTAAAGGCGCGCATCTTTAAAGGAAATTCATAGTTTCAAGCAAATTCGCAAATTCCTCAATAGTCAAGGGCGAAATTCCCAAAGGCGTATTCATTCAATTCTCAAACTCCAGATAAATTCGTATTTTCTCAAGACAATTTCAAAGAGATTCGAATTTCTTCAGAACAAAGGCGCAAATTTCAAGGATAAATTCGTGGTTTTCTTCAGAAATAAAGGCGAATTCTTCCAAAGCAAAGGCAAATTTCACATCAATTTCCAGAGGCGTTTTCATCAAATACATCTTTTTGCAGGTTAAAAGTTCACAGTTCTCAGCAATTCAAAGAAATCTTGAGCGATTTTCACAGAAGAAGACATACAAAAAACGTCTTTTTCATCCTTCAATCTCAGATTTCTCTTAGATTTCAATTCGCATGTTCCTGAAATTGGCGAAATTCGACAATAAGTCATTGTCTGGATTTTTTTTTTCATATATAGCTTCCTCGAATTAAAATGCGATGCGTTTGACTTTAGAATTTTAACTCGAGGCGACCGTTCGAGTTTCTGGTGCCGAAAGTCTTTGCATGGGTAGATTTTTTTTTTGCATTTACGGCGTTAAGGTTGTCTTAAATCTTACGGACAAAACCCGCTATCTTCAGTTACCGGCGAAAATAAATCTTGAAAGGCTATTTTTAGCTTCAGGTTGCTCGAAATGTTCCATACAGGAATATGGCCGGAAGTAATTTCACGATCCATCAACAAGCGAGTTTTTCAGAGTACAATACACACAGATTGAATTCAAGACCAAATCGGTTTTAATTCATGACTTCATCAGAAAAGCTGAGACTGATTTGTATCAAGCTGTAGAAGAGATGTTGGCTAAACACTTCAGTTACGGAGCCGCCAAAGTTACCAGCCAGTGAAATGCTGGTTGAGTGTGCAAAGATTGCAAAGATTGCTCAAGTTGCTGACATTCAGATGCTGATGCAGTTGACAGCCTCGTTGAGGGATTGGTTGCTCGAGATCACAACCAGTAGACTTCAGTTTCTCACCTCTCAGGATAGACATTATACACAGGAGTTAACTCGGCGTTACCCTTTCAAGTTAACTGGCTGTCTCACCTCATGCATGTCTATTCCGAGATTCATCTTGTTTACTTGGAGGTTTATTTAGGGTTTTACGTTAACTGATGATAGTCTTCCAGTTAACTTGTTTCAATAAGGACGTGCATGCTCGCACAATTGTCCATTTTTAGATTAGATGTTTCAGTCAAACTGAGGGTAGTTTCCCAGTTGACTGTATAGTTTACTTAATTAGGGTTTGGCGCATTACTTGCATGCATTGCAAGAACTGTAGATGACACAAGGTGATTTTAGGGTTCCCTACACCTTGATGTATATAAATAAGAGCTTACGCTCATTTGTAAATAACTTTTGCTGGAGAGAGAAATATATGCTGTGCCTACCTTGCCCTCAATATTACTCTTTTTCGTATTTGTTCATGTGTCTTCACTATTGCAATTGATTGTTATACCACCTAGGGTTTCAAAAGATTGTGATGCTGAATTCTTTCCATAGATTAGATATATCTGTTTGAACATCTTTATCATTGAAATCAATTGTTATACCACCTAGGGTTCCAAAAGATTAAGGTGATAAGGCTGTTTTGTGTTAATTTACCATTGTGATCGATCGTTATACCACCTAGGGTTTCGAGAAGTTGCAGCGATAAATCTGTTTTGTGAATCTTTATCAATATAATTGAAGGTTATACCACCTAGGGTTTCGTGAGATTATAAAGATAAAGGCTGTTTTGTGAAGGTTTTGCTGATTCGATCAAGTGTTATACCACCTAGGGTTTCATAAGATCGTCTTGGTAAATTCTTAAATCTGTTGTGCCCAATAAGTTGGTTTAGATTGAGATGATAGTTGTACCCACCTTGCCTTCAAGTAGAGAGTCTAAACCGGCAACCGTCAGACGATGTTTAATATACTTGCTCGTTTCACGAGGGTGGATAGATGCATAAGTTATGGATTTAGTTGATTTGCAAAACGGAGAAAACTCGAAGCAGTAAAAGTTCAAGAAGTCTTATTCTTGGCTGAACAAAGGCGGGGAGTAGTTTTGAAAACTTATTTTTCTTTGCAAGTATTTGTCGCTTCGGGGAGGAGCTTCCCTCCCTTAGTCGAAGAACGCACTCATTCGTATTCATAACAACTTGTACTCCAGAGGTGTTAGTTGTTACGCCAACAAGTACAATATATTACAATGTTACCAATTGTGTGGCTGTTAGAAGATTTTTGCTGAAGTATCCGACTTTGTTTTGGAGTCCATTCACAATGCATTGTCTCAATTTAACCTTGGAAGACATTGACAAACTTTCGTTGCTAAAATCTTTAGTGGAGAGGGGCCAAACCAGTACCAAATTTATTTACAATCACATGAGAGTTGAGTTTGTTGTTCACCTTCACAAAAATTTGTAGGGTTTACAAAAAATATTAGAAAGGGAAATTACACGAGGGGTTTCTCCATGTTAATTTTCTATCTCCTTTTTATGTTATTGTCTTTGTTTTCTAGTTTCTTACTACATATTCCTTCTAATTAAAGAATTTCAGTCATATGTTCTCCTAATTTAACTCTCATACAAATCAATAAGTTGGTAACTTGTGTATGGAATGTCCATCCTAGTTATTAGATCACCATCAATAATAGATAAACAAAGACAGAACAAAAATTAGGTGGACTACCTGTTTCTAGAACTTGCCTTCTTTCTTAAATTGATCTCCTCAAGAATAGGGTCTAAGTTTGTCCTTGATCTATTGCATCTTCTTCTATTGACTCAAATTCAAATATAGATTCTTCATCTTTGGATTCAAAATGCACATTTTCTAGTTCTTCCTACTTTGGAGGCCTTTTAACCTCTCTAAAGATTCCATTTCTACTGAAGATAATCTTCTTTATTTCTAGGTTCAAACTTGTAGCCTTGTGCACCATTGCTATACCCAATAAATATACACTTCTCTACTTTATAATCTAGTTTAGTTTATTTTCCTTTGGAACATGCACATAAACATCACAACCAAAAAAATTAAGATGTTGAAGAGAGGGTTTCTTACCAGTCCATGCCTTCTATGTAGTTTCATTGAGAAAGGCTGAAGTAGGTGATAAATTGATCAAGTAGCAACTGCATCTGCCCAAAATTTATGTTTTAGGTTTACGCCACTAAGCATACTCAATTTTTACATCAATGTCTTGTTCACTTTCTTTACAAGTCCATTTTGTTGTGACATATGGGATTGTTTTTGCCTTGTTATTTCACACTACTTACAAAGTTGTTCAAATTCATTTGAGTCAACTCTGCACCACTGTCAATAATTAATATCTTTATCATCTTGTCTATCTAGTTTTCTACAAAAGCCTTAAATTCCTTGAATTCATTAAAAAATTCAAATTTCTGCTAGAGAAAATATACACATATTTTCCTCAAGAAATCATCTATAAAAGAAACATAAAATGGATATTTTCCTAGTGATGAAATTTTGTTATTGTACATGTACATTCTAGTTCATTTGATCTATTTTTGGTTATTCATGGTCAGAATATAATTTTTTTTTTCATTCTCTTTTTCACCTCTAACCCCATATTGCCACTTCGGCATTTTTGCATACTTCTTATTTTGGATGTTATTCCACCTAATCCCTTCCACTTCCTATTTTATCATACCACCATGCTTACATTGAATCTACCTATGCAAATAGCCTCGTGTATCCTAAGTCTCAGCCCCACTTTTTTTGCCCTTTGTTGCCTTTTCCAATATCAATGCCTTATATTTATACTTTTTTGTTAAAACCAATCACCTTTTCTATCCTCAAACACACCCCCATGCCATTCATAATGTCTTCAGTCTATTCCCACATTACACCCTATTGCCCTCTACCATACACTTGTTCCTTGTCGACCACTTACAAGCCTCCCACCCTTCTACTCACCCAACTCACTGTGGGCAATCGCTCTCACAACATTGAATTGCTAACAAAAAGGAATTAAAGGATGCTGAATGAAAGGGGCTCACAGGTGTATCTTAGGGATAGATTTGCAACTTACATGTCAAGCAATCCATAATATGAATTCTTAGCTTTGCTTTGCACTTTGCAAATTTATTGTATGTTTTATGCCCATCTTATAGAGTTTCTACCTTCTTGGTTCGTTTAAATGGTATATTGAGTTCCATCCCTTTTTCAGATTTCCTAAGGGGACAGACTTCCAAAGATCCAACATGAATAGGCCTTTATTATTTATATTGTTCCTACTTACTTTTTCTGTCTGTTTCTTCTTACTTTTCTCTTGCACTTTCCTTCTTTCCTATCACTTGAAAATAATTTTACTATTAGTATTTTCTGTTTCTTGTTCTGTGTGGTACTTCTGTTAACTCTGCACCATCCAAACTTGATCAAAATCAATTGCATTTTTTTTCTTCTAATGTCTCGCTTTCCATTCACTGATCATTATTCTCAATTTCGCTATAGGTTTATGCCACCATGATTTGCCTCTTTTTCAGCTTTGCGGCTCTCTAAATTAAGTTAAGGTCTGTAATATATCACCTATAAATAAGGAAAAAGTGGAAGGCCTCTCTTAGCAAACACACTGAAAAAACCAAAATATATATAATGTTAGGATTGAAAATGTTTTGAACAACAAAGCAAATGATGGTTAACCCCGGGGCTATAAGTATGTAAACAAGGCAGTCAATTAAGCCAAGGGCTAAAGGCAATATGGACGGCGATAAAATTAATACCAACATGCAAGCTAAGTTGAATCCTTAATAAGCATGTGTGTTTCTACAACTTGTATAGGTCATTCCTTAATAAGCATGTTTGTTTCTCCAACTTATAAAGGCCATGTTCACAAAGAGCATAACAACAATGATATTTTGGAAGCCCACAAATGCTACTCAACACAGATTCTCCAAAGCAAGATAATAATCATTCTTTTGAGGAAAAGTAGAGCGGTTCATCACCATGGACCCCTCTTCAACCACCAACTTCAAAATGAGAAATAGTAGAGCCAAAATCACTCAACATTAGTATTTCTTCATCCTCTTCATCACTTCTTTCGGAAAGAAATCATGCTACAGTCCTCTTATTTATGTAATATTATACATCTCTATTTGAGAATGGACTTTCACACTGCTATGTAATTTACACAAATCAATGATGAATCCCCAAAGGGATGAGCTACTGAAACAGAACAGCAGTTTAGTTTGTTATCAAAAACATGGATCTTTACAGCAAGGTTTATCAAAAATTATATTTGGCATGCAGATAATTACAAAAAAAGAAATGTGATCCAGGCCAGTCAATTTGTACAGTTCTACAATCAGCTTCTTAAACTTGCCAATGGAGAAAATCTTTTCTAAACAGCTGCAGGGATGTGATACTTGAACACACACACACTTCGGAACTTACAACTAATGTTCTAAATCTTCAAGCATCAACAAACAAGCCATGATAACATATTTTTTCATTAACACATATATAATCTAAGCCCCATTCAAGAGAGCAATTACTCCATGTAGAAATATTTACCTGAAACTAACTTTGGAGAGAAATCTGAAGGTACATTCAATTCAGATTTGACTGCAAACTTTGCAACTGCTACACCAAAAGCCATACTTCTTACAATATCTCTTCCACCACAAAGAGCTGCAAGAGCTCCTCCTACAAAGCAATCTCCTGCACCTGTTAGGCTCATTACTGATACAGGAAGAGCTGGAAAGTGTACACAATTAAGGTGGATGTCTTTATGCCCATGCTTCTGACATTTGGCATTGAAATTGTTTGAGACAATTGGCTTTTGAGTGCTTGACAGAATCAGTTCATTCCTCTCTCTTAGACCCATTATATCAAAATCAGTGAACTGGTTGAATTCAGAATAAGTGATAGGGATCCTCTGAAAACTAGATATTTCTTTGAAACATAGAAGCACACCATAGGATCCCAGTGTCAAAGCAATAAAATTAACACCCTCTTCTAATAATATGCTGATGGCTGGTTTGAAGAGTTCATAAACTGCTTCAATACTCATTTTCTTTTCATGTTCTTCCAGCAGCTTACAAGAATTAAATAAATCTACTGAAGAAATAGCTTCTACCATAGCAATAAGCTCAGCCTCATTAGGTGAAATAAAGGTGACCTGCAAAACTATTCAAAAAATATTATTTTACAGATCAATTACAGCACAGGAAAGAATTCCTCCAAGATTTCTACGTGCAGCAGACACCAAAACAAACAATAATATCTGCACAACATTTAAAGATCATAGTTCGCAACTGTAAAGTAAATTATTCATTTCTGACTACATACACAACTTTGTGCTACCACTTTTAACAAATTTTGCAAGCGAAAACAAAATTTAGCTTTTGACTACTCACATTTTTTAAAATACTTCCAGCTCTAACAGATTTTGCAACTGAGACAGGCTCAAACCAGACTGGGGTATTTGATTCCTTGGCCACTGCAAATTAAAAAATATTTGAAAACATAAATTCCTTGTTTCTTATATGAATATAGGCATAAAAGCCTCAGATTCTGCAAACTTACAATTGCAAGCAGCTTCAAGAGTCAAAGGATGTAAATTAGCATCAACCATCAATAAAGAAGCAGATCCAATATAGCTACCGAACTGATTTATCCATTCTGCTGTTAAGGCCTTTTCCTGTGATTGCAGAAAGATTACAAAGATAGTAATCCTGAATTTACAACACTAGTGTCCTTTTTCCGTATTTTTAAAATACTTAAGAGAAATTGTTACATATTGCAAAGAAGCCTATTTGATTCAAAATTACATAGTAAAAAGAAACTTACAACTGCCTCTACATCTGCAATAGCAGCTGATAGTTCTCCTTCACTGTCAAATATGTTTGATACAATAGGTGTTGCTATGTTATTACACCTGCGAATTCCTAAAGGTACAATCCAGAATTAAAAAGGCATAGACTACTAAGTTTAAAAGTCAAATGTTTTCGCATCTGAACAGGACTGTTGTAGAAGATATATCCATGATTCAATCCAAGAAACTATAAGAAAACCAAACTAGAACTCTTGTGTTCAATTTGCATGATCTGCAGTAATTACCAATGTACACAAATGGACCATAAACAATAAGTTGCTACCAAGGAAGTTCCATATTAAGTGTCTAAAAATTTAGCTTCACACTTACCATGTATGGTCAAACCAAGCGATTTCCAATGGTCAAGCAACGAGTTTCCTGAATAAGCCAACATAGTGACACTCAGTAGGAGATCTCAACTGATGTCAGATTATTAGATAGATACAAATAAAGAAACATGCCTGCCATGTCTTGCCCAACAACACTGATGATGAAGGGCTTAACTCCAAGCTTTGACATACACTCAGCAACATTTCTTGCCACTCCTCCTCTCACATATCTGACCTGCAACATATGCCCGTGACTATTAGTGATTCAGAATTATTGTGAAATAAAGAAAGAAATTGCATTTATGTCCACAAATGACCAAAGTAGGACTAGAAAGTACAGCTAGTTACACTAGCAAGAGGGACTCATAAATGAGCTCCAACTTCTGAAAGCAACAAGTGGAAAAGTGATTCTAACTATGGGAGGAGGGGTGTTAACCCTCTACATGTCCAATTATGGAAGTATATTACAAATGTTGCAAATAACCATGTAGCAAGGAAGTTTGTTTCCAAAGAAGATGAATCATGAAACTGCAAGAGACCATGGCTGCAGGAAAAATCTGGCCCTGTTCTACATCGAATTTCAAAGCAAAAGGACCACCATGCTCATCAACCACCATGAAAGAGCCCGTACAAAAGATGTCTATAGAAGGATGGCCTGGACTAAGTTGGATGCCATGCCCCCACCCCACTATTAGAGGACAAGAGAGTTGGTAGTAATATGGGCAGGTGAAATAGAAAAATCGGCTGACTTTAAGGAATGGTGATTATGATTAACAAATCATTAAAACAGCATTTTCAAAACATCACTTCATGATGAGAGGTAACTCTTTGCTAAGAAAGGTTGGAGGAAGAGGTGTGACCCCTCCTAGTGGGAGATATAAATGGGAGATTATTTGAGGAAGGCATCAAGAAGAAATAGGAAAAGAAATCTAAGACATCAATTCAGAATGTATATTGAAAGCAGCAATAAATAATATTCAGAACAAGAGGTACTTAGTCATCAATAATCTAGCAAATTCCTTGAGAAATCAGTTTTGAATTTGTGGAACTGTCTTGCAAATAGGAAGGACAACCAACCTTCCAAGTTCACGAGAGACAAAGGACGGCCCACCTTCATGCTCTTATCAAGTTGAACAAGAGATGGAATGGACGGCCAGCCTTCCATGCTCTTGGGCTTGATCAAGGAAGACGGCAAGCCTCCAAGGTGGACCGAGAGGTGGAAGGGCGGCCCACCGTCCATGCTCTAGGCAATTCAAGGACGACCAACCTTGATATTGCCATTTGCAAGCATTTTTAAGGAATTCACAATGTGATTTGCTATGAGGAGTATGCGATCTAAATATTAACAATGTTATTAATTTGAATATCAATGATGCTTTGATGTATTGATTTGAATATTATCATAAATTTTGATACTTAATATTACTAATATCAGTTTCGAGTGATTAACATTGGACTTAAAGAAAAGTAAGTATTTAACTTTTGGATCCAAGCATGGGCTGAACACTTGTTGGACCTGTCTAATGAAGGAACTAAGAGCTACCCTAATTGATGTTGATGATCCTTAATAGTATGGTTTTAATGTGTTTCAAATTATAGAAATTTATAAAAGAAAAGTCAGCACAAAATTCATCACTTTGTGCTTTGTATTCAGCAATGGAGGGCTGCCACATCATTATCCTACTAATCTATACAATCTCTTTTTGGCTGTTCCATCTCTTTTTGCAAAAAAGTAACTGTTGGTAGCCCAAAACCACTGGCTACTCAAATGTCCAATTCATTCTATGGGTAGAAGATTCTCCTTGATTTCCTTTACCCAAGGAGGTAAACACTAGGCTTTCGTTAGGGTTCTAGAACATTTGTTTAAAGAGACTAATAAGCTATTGTTGTCGATGATAGACAGATTTCATAATTTCCACGAGTTCTCTCCTCTCGTAATCTTCTGCATCCATTGCTTCTTCTTGGCCTAGATTTTGTGCTTTGTCAAGGGTCTGCTTTGATTTTCTTTGGTCTTTCCTTTGATACATGATCTTTCTATCACTAGGAATCATTAAAAACTCTTTGTACCCTAAAAGATAGCAAGATCAATGATTTGATACCTCTATAATGACCTTTAACTAAATAGTTATGTAAAAATACAAAAAATTTAAATAATGTAATAAGTCTCAATCAAAATGATTAAATCTAAAATATCCACAACACACATTCATATGGCTTGCTTTAATAGACTAGATGGAATAGAATGTTCCATTCAAATTACACATTCAATGATTACAAAGATTTCTTTCTTCATACGTTTGTTGATAAAATGAGATTACAATGATCACAAATATATTCAAAAAATTCTCAGATTTTTTAAACACTCGCCAAAATCTTCCTAACTGCTAAAAGTCTCCAACTTGATGTGTAGATGCAATCTCTATGTGAAGTTGCCCTTAGGAATCTAAAGGGGTTTTGGCCTCCAAACTCCAAAAAACCAAAGGGATTTCATCCACTGATCTCCAAAACCTAAGGGTTTTTGTTCTCAGGCCCAATAGGTGAACACAAGTGTGAATCGTAGAAAAACATTCTATTAAATTACAAAAATAAAGGTTACATAATACTATAGATATTAAATATCTACCTACTATCTACCTACTGATACTGTAGAAACAGTATAACTAAACTAAACTAATACAATAAAACATTGACCATTAACAATATAGGAATATAATATTCTAACACCCTCCCTTAATGGTCAATCCGTCAACAACACCAAGTTGCCCCCTAAATTTGACAAACCTATCCAGGCTCAAAGACTTGGTGAGAATATCTGTAGTCTAATCCGTTGTTGGAACATACTGCAGCTGAACTGATCCGTCTTCTACCAGTGTGAGAATGTAGTGACAATGAAGCTCGACATGCCTGGTACGTTCATGGAAGATTGGATATTTGGCCAATTTGAGCACCCCTTGATTATCAATGTACAAGGGAGAAGATGCTACTTGTGACATGTGCATGTCAAAAAGCATCCTGCGGAGTCAAATTGCCTCACATGCTGCTTTAACCGTTCCTCGATATTCAGCTTCAATCGAGGAAAGAGCCACTGCCTGTTGCTTCTTGCTGGTCCATGTTACAGCACCTGTACCCAAACTGAATACATAACCAGAAGTGGATTTTCTGTCATCCATTGAACCTGCCCAATCGAACTCTGTATAACCAATTAGCTTTGGATCCTTGCACCTGCCATACAAAATGCCATAGTCTGAAGTGCCCTTAACATATCTTAGCACTCGCTTCGTTGCAATCCAACTATCAGCTTTTGGAGTTGTCATGAAGCGAGAAATGTAGCTCACTGCAAAACTGATGTCAGGTCGAGTGGCAGTGAGGTAGATGAGACTGCCAACTAGTTGCCTAAATGTCGTTTCATCGACTGGAGGTCAGAGTTGGCTAACAACTTTAGCCCCTTCTCCATAGGTGTGGAGGCAGGTTTGCAGTCCTGCATTTGAAATTTGTCAAGTAGACTTCTGCCATATTTAGACTGAGAGATAAAGATGCTACTAGCAGTCTGCCAAACTTCAATACCCAAACAATAATGGAGAAGCCCCAAATCTGTCATGTCAAAAGCGTGACACAAATCCTGTTTAATTGTTGCAATCAAATGTGATGAACTGTCAGTAATGATCAAGTCATCAACATAGATAACAAGAAACAAAATATCATCACCAGAGTGTTTGACATATAAATTACTATTAGAAGGGCTACGCTGAAAACCATGATCAACCAAGTACTGATCAATCTTGATATACCATGCACGATGACCCTATTTCAGTCCATAGAGTGCTTTCACAAGCCTACATACCTGATGTTTTTTGCCAGCAACCTTGAAACCAGGAGGCTGCGTCATGTAGACTTCTTCCTGCAAATCACCGTTGAGGAAGGCACTCTTGACATCCATCTGATGAACTGTCCAACCAAACTGGGCTGCAACAGCGAGAAGAAGACAAATTGTGCTCATCTTGGAAGTAGGAGCAAAAGTCTCCTTGTAGTCAATGCCCTCCCGCTGTGTGAATCCCCGAGCTACCAACCTGGCCTTGTATTTATCCAAAGTACCATCGGCATGATACTTGACCTTATAAACCCATTTGCAACTGATAGGTTTCTTCCCAGGAGAAAGATCAGAAAGAACCCAAGTGTGATTCTTCAGAAGACTATGATATTCTGTCTACATAGCCTTTTCCCACTCTGGAAATCCTTTAGCCTCTGAATATGTATGAGGCTCATATATGTTGTGGATGTTGGCCATAAGAGACAAATTGACTGTGTTTTGTTGCTTGCTCTTTCTACGAGCTGATCTGTCCTCAATGAGTTCATCATCATGAAGATCGTCGAGAGTCTTGGCCCACCACTTAGGCTGACGAGTAGAAGTACCAACATCTGGAATAGGAGAAACAACATCTCCTGGGAATTCTGGAACAAAATCATCTGGATGTGAGTCCTGAGGAAAATCAGGTGGTGCTAGATCATGACCTTTAGACTCCTCATCTTCAGAGTCAGAATGCTCTAAAGCCCTCCCATCAGGGGAACCAAGTGGAAGATGAACACCCTCATCAGAAACCTTCATAGGCTGATCCGCAAGACTAGTAGTAGGAACAAATGGACCAGTAGTCTCATCAATCACAACATCACAACTGAATATGAGACAATCCGTCTCCACATCAATCAACCTGTATGCCTTGTGATTGTCGCTGTAACCAGTAAACATAAGTGTCTGGCTCTTGGAGTCCAACTTGGCACGCTTGGCTTCTGGAATCCATACATGAGTTGTAGAACCAAAGACTTTCAGATGGCCCACCTTAGGCTTACGTCCTGACCAGGCTTCTTCTGGAGTCTTCTTAACGGCCTATGTAAGTGACCGATTCAGGAGGTAGACTGCAGTATAAGCTGCTTCAGCTCAACATTTCTTAGGTACATTTTTGTACTCCAGCATAGAATGAGCCATTTCAGTAATGGTGCAATTCTGACGTTCAACGACACCATTCTGCTGAGGTATGTATGGTGGTGGTGGTGAAGATTGTGTTAAAGTTCAGGTGTGCAACAAAAGTAGAAGTTAATTTGGACAAAACTCCTGCCCCATTATATGGCCCAACTTGCTGGTGACAGAGATTTGAGGAACCCGATTCTTTCTCAACTAAGGCTTTAAACTGCTGAAATTTGCTGAACACATCTGATTTATGTTTGAAAAAATACACCCACATTTTCCGACTGAAATCATCAACAAACAATAAAAAGTACCTAGACCCAGTAAAAGGAGTATTCATTGGGCCACATACATCAATGTGAACCAATTGAAGTACCTTGGAGGCTCACCAAGAATCACCATCAGGAATGGTGTTGATGCTTCTAAGCTTGACAAATCCCGCGACCATGATTTTGAGTTTGGATCTCAGGTAGACCAGCAACCAAACCCTCCCGAGACAGTTGAGAGAGGTAGTGCACATTCAAGTGCCCATAACGCTGATGCCAAAGTTTGTTGATGGTTGTACTCCTGGCTACCAAAGCGTGCTCCTGAGAATCACCGGAGTCAACAAGTCTATATAGACCATGATCCTCAAGTCCCATAGCGATTGTAGTACGAGTCTCCCTATCAACAATGTTGCAGGTCGAGGAACTGAAAACAACATCCAACTAGGGAGAATGCCGCATGATCTGACTGACTGAGAGAAGGTTATGTTCCATGCCTGGAACATAGTAAACATCAAGAAAGAGTAAATTTCTTCCTCTTGAGTGAATCTGGACAGTGCCCTTACCAGCAACTGTGTACTCTTCACCTCCAAAAATGACAGAATCAGAGAAGGGTTCGAATTTGGTGAACCAATCCCGACGATAAGTAAAGTGTTGCGATGCCCCAGAATCAATATAACAGGCAGAAGATTGTACTGGATCTGTTGATCTCTTGGCCATAAATGCATAGAATGCAGATTCTTTCTGCTCAGTGTGCTCCACGACATTTGCCTTTTGTAGAGACCCTCCCTACTTTTGTTCAGAAGCCAATCGAATCCAACAATCAGCCTTCATGTGACCATATTTATGGCAATAATTGCACTGAACATTCTTTTTCTTCTTGCTGTCCTGAGAAAAACCAGAGCCTTTTGGCTGAGAAATTTGAGCCTTCCCTTTGTTCTTAGCAGAAGATTTGGTAGAGAACGCTTGTTCTGTGGAAATGGAACTGGTACTGCTTCCAAACTGTTGTTTCTAGCGATCCTGCTGCAAGAGGATAGTACACAGCTCCGGAAACTTCAGATCAACATTAGCAGATGTAATGTTGAGAGTCTCGATGAAATGTTCATAAGACTTAGGTAGACTTTTCAGAGTAATCACTACCATGTCCTCTTCCTCCATTGTGCGACCAATCGCCTCCAACTAATCTCGGATCTCCTGGATCTTGTTCAGATGCGCCTGCAAAGTTGTCTTCTCATCCATCATGATAGAAAACATGTTCTTCAAGAAGAATGGACGACTCTTGTCGGAGGTTTCATGAAGGTCCTTCAAATGATCCCAAATTTCCTTAGCAGTTTTGCCAGACAGTACCTGAGGTAGTTGCTCGTCTGTGACTGAGAGTTTGATGAGCATGACGGCTTCCTGGTTGCGCTCATCCCATTTGTCTTGATCCTTTCCAACAATGGTAGGTTGAGGTGATGTACCCGGAACAACCGCATCAAGACACCGATACTCGAAGATGGTCAGCATACATTGCTTCCAGGTGTTATAATTCTTCCCATTAAACTTCTGGTTGCTTTCGAGCATTATATTTGTCAGAGATGCCATCACATACACTGAAGTCAAGCTGGTGAAGGCAAAACGAAAACAAAAACAGCACAAATTTTAAGCAGAAACCCTAGCACGGATTTCGAGGCACTTGGAAGACAAAACCCAAAAGACCTGAAGAGTACCCAGAAGATATCGCTAAAAACCCAAAAAAAATTCTAAATACCTAGAAAATTTTGACAACACCCACTTGCACAAATTTTGAGGCACAAAAAACGAGGTACCTAGAAAAAACAGAAGACAACCCAGTTGAGATATCGAAAAACCCACCAAGAATCTGCAATCACAATAATTTTTCGACTTGAAAAAAGGGTTCAAAACCCTAGTCGATTTTGCAGAAAACCCTAGTTGCAGAAAATAGCCACAATTTTTGAAAAATCTGAAAAACGAGGGCAGAAAATCACGCCTAGCAGGGACGGTAGAGCTAGGGCACAGATCGCGTCCACAATGAAGGCAAGAACGCAGCCCAAAAACTTAGAAATCGAGCTCAATGATCTTCAGAAAAACGCGTTTAGAACTTCTGAAAATCGTGTCCAGTCATGAACGAAAATGCAAACAGAGATTTTATAGAAAACGCAACTTGAAAGAGGAAGACACACCCAGCAAAAACGTGACCTCACTGAGAAACACGTGTTCAACACGAAGTCACATCCAAAAGAAGAAAATGCAAACACCAAAGAGCCGCATCCAGGAACGGAGGAAAAACGCGACTACAGGAGCATAAAATGAAACACGTCCTCAGAGTCACGGGATTTTACAGAGACAAAGCATGCCCAGAAATCAAAAACAAAGGTCGCACGGGCAGACAGAAGAAAATTGCGACTAAAAAAAGGCGTATAGAGAAAAACGCGAATCGCAGATTGACACAAAAAATCTCCGCCAAAAATCACAGAGAAGGCTTCAAATCCATGACAGGAAGAAAACCCTCGAATTTCTAAATACAAAGAGCTACGAAAAATTTTCAGAAAAAAAAGTTTTTCAAAAACCAAAAAAAATTTCCAAAGAAATTTTAGAAAAACTAGTTTTTAATCTCCAGGCTCGATACCATGTGAATGGTAGAAAAACATTCTATTAAATTACAGAAATAAAGGTTACATAATATAGAAGTTACATAATACTGTAGATATTAAATATCTACCTACTATCTACCTACTGATACTGTAGAAACAGTATAACTAAACTAAACTAATACAATAAAACATGGACCATTAACAATATAGGAATATAATATTCTAACAACAAGTACTTGACTCTGTAATTCAAGGTTTGTTGGCATGATGTCCAATAGATGATCTCCATCAATGCAGTTGACCACCTTACATATGAGTTGAAGACCTAGCATGGGCCTAAACGTGCTGAGAGCTTTTTAAGAGTTTCCGACCATTTTACATTCAAATTTAGGCCCATTAGTGGCATCCCTAAATTCTAATCAACCTAGAGGATTAGTGAGTTCCTTTGTTCAAACAATGGGATTCTATGAAAGTGCAAGCTAGAAGGTGGGAGTTCAAGGAAATGCTTACCAGTAGGTCGAGCAAATAATATTTTATAAGCTTGGCATTAGGGCATATCAGGGCACACTGTGTCTTCCTCATCTGTGGAGAGTGGGGAGTCACCATTATGCAACTCTTCTTGAGCAGTCTCATTTGGTTGATTGACTTGATTCTACTATATGTAGAATGTTTAACCTCATTTGGGGTGACTACCTTAAGAGGGTTATGTTTTCTTGTTGGAGCAGCTAGGGAGTTCAGGGAAATGCTTACCAGTTATGAAAGTGCAAGCTAGAAGGTGGGAGTTCAGGGAAATGCTTACCAGTGGATCGAGCAAATAATATTTTATAAGCCTGGCATTAGGGCATATTAGGGCACACTGTGTCTTCCTCATCTGTGGAGAGTGGGGAGTCACCATTATGCAACTCTTCCTGAGCAGTCTTATTTGGTTGATTGTAATGTCCCCTTCCAGTTGACATCTCTCAATGCTTAAGATTAGCCTATTATGTGACCCTCGTAGGCTGATAGGATGGATAGAGGGTCTTGTTGGAGCTTGGCTTGGCTTCGGTTGTCAGAATCTACCAGTTTGGCTTTTGTTCGGGGTCGTTCGGACATCATTTGCTTAACTTGCTATTTTTAGTAAGTAAAGTCACTCAGCGGAGCACCCCTGCTATTTTTAGCAGTATGGTCTGGTCGTATGCAAATTCAATCACTTATTCTCCAGCTTCAGACGGTTCGTTAATCGGACTTATTTTGAGGAAGATATTAATATTTATTTGTCGAATTAAATATTAATTATCTTGAAGCTTATTATAAAGTTATAATATTATTTAATATTATAACTTAAGTGATTTTTAAAGGGGGCGACCATCATTGAGAAAGGGACCATTTTTAATTAATCATTTTAATTAAAAAGAGGTGTCCAACTATGGGATTATTAAAAGTGAATTTTCAACTTAATTTAAATGATGCTTTTTTGCTAAGAAAGTCGACCCTCTTGAGAATATAAGGATTTTTCATTGAAAGAGAGATTATTATGTTATGAAATCGACTTTGATCAAATATTCTTCCAGAGAACGGAGCCAAGGGTTTCAGTTATCTGTTTGCATTGGAGAACGAGCCATCTTCAGTGTTGCAGTTCAGAAGCTGTGAAATATCAGCTGATTTATTGCTTATCAGAGAGGTAGCTTCATTCAGAGGTTATCACAGAACTTATTCAGAGATTGCATCTTCAGGGTTTGAATCCGGAAATCATCAGACAGTGAATTATTCTAGGGCGCCTAACTTTGTTTCACATTTGGCACCTTTACCAAGGTCATACGGATTTCTTTGCTGCTGCTGGGGCCGTACATTTGCTGCTGCTGGGGCCGTACCTTCAAGTATAGGCCGTACCTTCAAGTACAGGCCGTACTCTTCCT